>CM062293.1:5034930-5174855 GCA_031216915.1 Pictodentalium vernedei | reverse complement strand
GAGTTGATCAATATAGTACATATAACCTGCTGGTTTACTACCCCCGCAAGTTACTCAATGTAGTGCATATAACCTGCTGGTTTACTACCCTCTCGAGTTGATCAATATAGTACATATAACCTGCTGGTTTACTACCTCTTCGAGTTGATCAATATAGTACATATAACCTGCTCGTTTACTACCCCTCGAGTTGATCAATATAGTACATATCACCTGCTGGTTTACTACCCCTTCGAGTTGATCAATATAGTACATATAACCTGCTGGTTTACTACCCCTCGAGTTGATCAAAATAGTACACATAACCTGCTGGTTTACTACCCCTCGAGTTGATCAATATAGTACATATAACCTGCTGGTTTACTACCCTCTCGAGTTGATCAATATAGTACATATAACCTGCTGGTTTACTACCCCATCGAGTTGATCAATATAGTGCATATAACCTGCTGGTTTACTAACACCTCGAGTTGATCAATATAGTACATATAACCTGCTGGTTTACTACCCCTTCGAGTTAATCAATATAGTACATATAACCTGCTGGTTTACTACCCCCTCGAGTTACTCAATATAGTGCATATAACCTGCTGGTTTACTACCCCCTCGAGTTACTCAATGGAGTGCTTATAACCTGCTTGTTTACTACCCCTTCAAGTTGATCAATATAGTACATATAACCTGCTGGTTTACTACCACCTCGAGTTGATCAATATAGTACATATAACCTGCTGGTTTACTACGCCTTCGAGTTGATCAATATAGTACATATAACCTACTGGTTTACTACCCCCTCGAGTTGATCAATATAGTACATATAACCTGCTGGTTTACTACCCCCTCGAGTTGATCAATATAGTACATATAACCTGCTGGTTTACTATCCCCTCGAGTTGATCAATATAGTACATATAACCTGCTGGTTTACTACCCTCTCGAGTTGATCAATATAGGACATATAACCTGCTGGTTTACTACCCTCTCGAGTTGATCAATATAGTACATATAACCTGCTGGTTTACTACCCCCTCGAGTTACTCAATGTAGTGCATATAACCTGCTGGTTTACTACCCTCTCGAGTTGATTAATATAGTACATATAACCTGCTGGTTTACTACCCCCTCGAGTTGATCAATATAGTACATATAACCTGCTGGTTTACTACCCCCTCGAGTTACTCAATGTAGTGCATATAACCTGCTGGTTTACTACCCCTTCGAGTTGATCAATATAGTACATAAAACCTGCTGGTTTACTACCCCCTCGAGTTGACCAATATAGTACATATAACCTGCTGGTTCACTACCCCTTCGAGTTGATCAATATAGTACATATAACCTGCTGGTTTACTACCCCCTCGAGTTGATCAATATAGTACATATAACCTGCTGGTATACTACCCCCTCGAGTTGATCAATATAGTACATATAACCTGCTGGTTTACTACCCCCTCGAGTTGATCAATATAGTACATATAACCTGCTGGTTTACTAACCCCTCGAGTTGATCAATATAGTACATATAACCTGCTGGTTTACTAACCCCTCGAGTTGATCAATATAGTACATATAACCTGCTGGTTTACTACCCCCTCGAGTTGATCAATATAGTACATATAACCTGCTGGTTTACTAACCCCTCGAGTTGATCAATATAGTACATATAACCTGCTGGTTTACTAACCCCTCGAGTTGACCAATATAGTACATATAACCTGCTGGTTCACTACCCCTTCGAGTTGATCAATATAGTACATATAACCTGCTGGTTTACTACCCCCTCGAGTTGATCAATATAGTACATATAACCTGCTGGTATACTACCCCCTCGAGTTGATCAATATAGTACATATAACCTGCTGGTATACTACCCCCTCGAGTTGATCAATATAGTACATATAACCTGCTGGTTTACTACCCCCTCGAGTTGATCAATATAGTACATATAACCTGCTGGTTTACTAACCCCTCGAGTTACTCAATATAGTACATATAGCCTGCTGGTTTACTACCCCCTCGAGTTGAGCAATATAGTACATATAACCTGCTGGTTTACTACCCCTTCGAGTTGATCAATATAGTACATATAATCTGCTGGTTTAGTACCCCCTCGAGTTGGTCAATATAGTACATATAACCTGCTGGTTTACAACCCCTTCGAGGTGATCAATGTAGTACATATAACCTGATGGTTTACAACCCCCTCGAGTTGATTAATATAGTACATATAACCTGCTGGTTTTCTACCCCCTCGAGTTGATCAATATAGTACATATAACCTGCTGGTTTAGTATCCCTCCGAGTTGGTCAATATAGTACACATAACCTGCTGGTTTACTACCCCCTCGAGTTACTCAATGTAGTGCATATAACCTGCTGGTTTACTACCCTCTCGAGTTGATCAATATAGTACATATAACCTGCTGGTTTACTACCCCCTCGAGTTGATCAATGTAGTACATATAACCTGCTGGTTTACTACCCTCTCGAGTTGATTAAGATAGTACATATAACCTGCTGGTTTACTACCCCCTCGAGTTCATCAATATAGTACATATAACCTGCTGGTTTACTATCCCCTCGAGTTACTCAATGTAGTACATATAACCTGCTGGTTTACTACCCCCTCGAGTTGATCAATATAGTACATATAACCTGCTGGTTTACTACCCCCTCGAGTTGATCAATATAGTACATATAACCTGCTGGTTTCCAACCCCCTCGAGTTGATCAATATAGTACATTTAACCTGCTGGTTTACTACCCCCTCGAGTTACTCAATTAGTGCATATAACCTGCTGGTTTACTACCCTCTCGAGTTGATCAATATAGTACATATAACCTGCTGGTTTACTACCCCCTCGAGTTGATCAAAATAGTACATATAATCTGCTGGTTTACTACCCCCTTGAGTTGATCAATATAGTGCATATAACCTGCTCGTTTACTACCCCTTCGAGTTGATCATTCTAGTACATATAACCAGCTGGTTTACTCACCCCTCGAGTTGATCAACATAGTACATATATCCTGCTGGTTTACTATCCCCTGGAGTTGATCAATACAGTACATATAACCTGCTGGTTTTCTACCCCCTCGAGTTGATCAATATAGTACATATAACCTGCTGGTTTACTACCCCTTCGAGTTGATCAATATAGTACATATAACCTGCTGGTTTACTACCCTCTCGAGTTGATCAATATAGTACATATAACCTGCTGGTTTACTACCCCCTGGAGTTGATCAATATAGTACATATAACCTGCTGGTTTATTACCCCCTCGAGTTACTCAATGTAGTGCATATAACCTGCTGGTTTACTACCCTCTCGAGTTGATCAATATAGTACATATAACCTGCTGGTTTACTACCCTCTCGAGTTGATCAATATCGTACATATAACCTGCTTGTTTACTACCCCCTCGAGTTACTCAATGTAGTACATATAACCTGCTGGTTTACTACCCCCTCGAGTTGATCAATATAGTACATATAACCTGCTGGTTTACTACCCTCTCGAGTTGATCAATATCGTACATATAACCTGCTTGTTTACTACCCCCTCGAGTTACTCAATATAGTACATATAACCTGCCGGTTTACTACCCTCTCGAGTTGATTAATATAGTACATATAACCTGCTGGTTTACTACCCCTTCGAGTTGATCAATATAGTACATATAACCTGCTGGTTTACTACCCCTTCGATTTGATCAATATAGTACATATAACCTGCTTATTTACTACCCCCTCGAGTTACTCGGTATAGTACATATAACTTGCTGGTTTACTACCCTCTCGAGTTGATCAATATCGTACATATAACCTGCTTGTTTACTACCCCCTCGAGTTACTCAATGTAGTACATATAACCTGCTGGTTTACTACCCCCTCGAGTTACTCAATATAGTACATATAACCTGCTGGTTTACTATCCCCTCGAGTTGATCAATATAGTACATATAACCTGCTGGTTTATTACCCCCTCGAGTTGATCAATATAGTACATATAACCTGCTGGTTCATTACCCCCTCGAGTTACTCAATGTAGTATATATAACCTGCTGGTTTACTACCCTCCCGAGTTGATTAATATAGTACATATAACCTGCTGGTTTACTACCCCCTCGAGTTGATCAATATAGTACATATAACCTGCTGGTTTACTACCCCTTCGATTTGATCAATATAGTACATATAACCTGCTGGTTTATTACCCCCTCGAGTTGATCAATATAGTACATATAACCTGCTGGTTTATTACCCCCTCGAGTTACTCAATGTAGTATATATAACCTGCTGGTTTACTACCCTCCCGAGTTGATTAATATAGTACATATAACCTGCTGGTTTACTACCCCCTCGAGTTGATCAATATAGTACATATAACCTGCTGGTTTACTACCCCCTCTAGTTGATCAATATAGTACATATAACCTGCTGGTTTACTACCCTCTCGAGTTGATTAATATAGTACATATAACCTGCTTGTTTACTACCCCCTCGAGTTGATCAATATAGTACATATAACCTGCTGGTTTACTACCCCCTCGAGTTACTCAATGTAGTGCATATAACCTGCTGGTTTACTACCCTCTCGAGTTGATCAATATAGTACATATAACCTGCTGGTTTACTACCCCCTCGAGTTGATCAATATAGTACATATAACCTGCTGGTTTACTATCCCCTCGAGTTGATCAATATAGTACATATAACCTGCTGGTTTACTACCCCCGCAAGTTACTCAATGTAGTGCATATAACCTGCTGGTTTACTACCCTCTCGAGTTGATCAATATAGTACATATAACCTGCTGGTTTACTACCTCTTCGAGTTGATCAATATAGTACATATAACCTGCTCGTTTACTACCCCTCGAGTTGATCAATATAGTACATATCACCTGCTGGTTTACTACCCCTTCGAGTTGATCAATATAGTACATATAACCTGCTGGTTTACTGCCCCTCGAGTTGATCAAAATAGTACACATAACCTGCTGGTTTACTACCCCTCGAGTTGATCAATATAGTACATATAACCTGCTGGTTTACTACCCTCTCGAGTTGATCAATATAGTACATATAACCTGCTGGTTTACTACCCCTTCGAGTTGATCAATATAGTGCATATAACCTGCTGGTTTACTAACACCTCAAGTTGATCAATATAGTACATATAACCTGCTGGTTTACTACCCCTTCGAGTTAATCAATATAGTGCATATAACCTGCTGGTTTACTACCCCCTCGAGTTACTCAATGGAGTGCTTATAACCTGCTTGTTTACTACCCCTTCAAGTTGATCAATATAGTACATATAACCTGCTGGTTTACTACCCCCTCGAGTTGATCAATATAGTACATATAACCTGCTGGTTTACTACCCTCTCGAGTTGATCAATATAGTACATATAACCTGCTGGTTTCCTACCCCCTCGAGTTGATCAATATAGTACATATAACCTGCTGGTTTACTACCCCTTCGATTTGATCAATATAGTACATATAACCTGCTGGTTTATTACCCCCTCGAGTTGATCAATATAGTACATATAACCTGCTGGTTTACTACCCCCTCGAGTTACTCAATGTAGTACATATAACCTGCTGGTTTACTACCCTCCCGAGTTGATTAATATAGTACATATAACCTGCTGGTTTACTACCCCCTCGTGTTGATCAATATAGTACATATAACCTGCTGGTTTAGTATCCCCTCGAGTTGGTCAATATAGTACACATAACCTGCTGGTTTACTACCCCCTCGAGTTACTCAATGTAGTGCATATAACCTGCTGGTTTACTACCCTCTCGAGTTGATCAATATAGTACATATAACCTGCTGGTTTACTACCCCCTCGAGTTGATCAATGTAGTACATATAACCTGCTGGTTTACTACCCTCTCGAGTTGATTAAAATAGTACATATAACCTGCTGGTTTACTACCCCCTCGAGTTCATCAATATAGTACATATAACCTGCTGGTTTACTACCCCCTCGAGTTGATCAATATAGTACATATAACCTGCTGGTTTACTACCCCCTCGAGTTACTCAATGTAGTACATATAACCTGCTGGTTTACTACCCCCTCGAGTTCATCAGTATAGTACATATAACCTGCTGGTTTACTACCCCCTCAAGTTGATCAATATAGTACATATAACCTGCTGGTTTCCTACCCCCTCGTGTTGATCAATATAGTACATATAACCTGCTGGTTTACTACCCCCTCGAGTTACTCAATTAGTGCATATAACCTGCTGGTTTACTACCCTCTCGAGTTGATCAATATAGTACATATAACCTGCTGGTTTACTACCCCCTCGAGTTGATCAAAATAGTACATATAATCTGCTGGTTTACTACCCCCTCGAGTTGATCAATATAGTGCATATAACCTGCTCGTTTACTACCCCTTCGAGTTGATCATTCTAGTACATATAACCAGCTGGTTTACTCACCCCTCGAGTTGATCAACATAGTACATATATCCTGCTGGTTTACTCTCCCCTGGAGTTGATCAATACAGTACATATAACCTGCTGGTTTTCTACCCCCTCGAGTTGATCAATATAGTACATATAACCTGCTGGTTTACTACCCCTTCGAGTTGATCAATATAGTACATATAATAACCTGCTGGTTTACTATCCTCTCGAGTTGATCAATATAGTACATATAACCTGCTGGTTTACTACCCCCTGGAGTTGATCAATATAGTACATATAACCTGCTGGTTTACTACCCCCTCGAGTTGATCAATATAGTACATATAACCTGCTGGTTTACTACCCCCTCTAGTTGATCAATATAGTACATATAACCTGCTGGTTTACTACCCTCTCGAGTTGATTAATATAGTACATATAACCTGCTTGTTTACTACCCCCTCGAGTTGATCAATATAGTACATATAACCTGCTGGTTTACTACCCCCTGGAGTTGATCAATATAGTACATATAACCTGCTGGTTTACTACCCCCTCGAGTTGATCAATATAGTACATATAACCTGCTGGTTTACTATCCCCTCGAGTTGATCAATATAGTACATATAACCTGCTGGTTTACTACCCCCGCAAGTTACTCAATGTAGTGCATATAACCTGCTGGTTTACTACCCTCTCGAGTTGATCAATATAGTACATATAACCTGCTGGTTTACTACCTCTTCGAGTTGATCAATATAGTACATATAACCTGCTCGTTTACTACCCCTCGAGTTGATCAATATAGTACATATCACCTGCTGGTTTACTACCCCTTCGAGTTGATCAATATAGTACATATAACCTGCTGGTTTACTACCCCTCGAGTTGATCAAAATAGTACACATAACCTGCTGGTTTACTACCCCTCGAGTTGATCAATATAGTACATATAACCTGCTGGTTTACTACCCTCTCGAGTTGATCAATATAGTACATATAACCTGCTGGTTTACTACCCCATCGAGTTGATCAATATAGTGCATATAACCTGCTGGTTTACTAACACCTCGAGTTGATCAATATAGTACATATAACCTGCTGGTTTACTACCCCTTCGAGTTAATCAATATAGTACATATAACCTGCTGGTTTACTACCCCCTCGAGTTACTCAATATAGTGCATATAACCTGCTGGTTTACTACCCCCTCGAGTTACTCAATGGAGTGCTTATAACCTGCTTGTTTACTACCCCTTCAAGTTGATCAATATAGTACATATAACCTGCTGGTTTACTACCACCTCGAGTTGATCAATATAGTACATATAACCTGCTGGTTTACTACGCCTTCGAGTTGATCAATATAGTACATATAACCTACTGGTTTACTACCCCCTCGAGTTGATCAATATAGTACATATAACCTGCTGGTTTACTATCCCCTCGAGTTGATCAATATAGTACATATAACCTGCTGGTTTACTACCCCTCGAGTTGATCAATATAGGACATATAACCTGCTGGTTTACTACCCTCTCGAGTTGATCAATATAGTACATATAACCTGCTGGTTTACTACCCCCTCGAGTTACTCAATGTAGTGCATATAACCTGCTGGTTTACTACCCTCTCGAGTTGATTAATATAGTACATATAACCTGCTGGTTTACTACCCCCTCGAGTTGATCAATATAGTACATATAACCTGCTGGTTTACTACCCCCTCGAGTTACTCAATGTAGTGCATATAACCTGCTGGTTTACTACCCCTTCGAGTTGATCAATATAGTACATAAAACCTGCGGGTTTACTACCCCCTCGAGTTGACCAATATAGTACATATAACCTGCTGGTTCACTACCCCTTCGAGTTGATCAATATAGTACATATAACCTGCTGGTTTACTACCCCCTCGAGTTGATCAATATAGTACATATAACCTGCTGGTATACTACCCCCTCGAGTTGATCAATATAGTACATATAACCTGCTGGTTTACTACCCCCTCGAGTTGATCAATATAGTACTTATAACCTGCTGGTTTACTAACCCCTCGAGTTGATCAATATAGTACATATAACCTGCTGGTTTACTAACCCCTCGAGTTGATCAATATAGTACATATAACCTGCTGGTTTACTACCCCCTCGAGTTGATCAATATAGTACATATAACCTGCTGGTTTTCTAACCCCTCGAGTTGATCAATATAGTACATATAACCTGCTGGTTTACTAACCCCTCGAGTTGACCAATATAGTACATATAACCTGCTGGTTCACTACCCCTTCGAGTTGATCAATATAGTACATATAACCTGCTGGTTTACTACCCCCTCGAGTTGATCAATATAGTACATATAACCTGCTGGTATACTACCCCCTCGAGTTGATCAATATAGTACATATAACCTGCTGGTATACTACCCCCTCGAGTTGATCAATATAGTACATATAACCTGCTGGTTTACTACCCCCTCGAGTTGATCAATATAGTACATATAACCTGCTGGTTTACTAACCCCTCGAGTTACTCAATATAGTACATATAGCCTGCTGGTTTACTACCCCCTCGAGTTGAGCAATATAGTACATATAACCTGCTGGTTTACTACCCCTTCGAGTTGATCAATATAGTACATATAATCTGCTGGTTTAGTACCCCCTCGAGTTGGTCAATATAGTACATATAACCTGCTGGTTTACAACCCCTTCGAGGTGATCAATGTAGTACATATAACCTGCTGGTTTACAACCCCCTCGAGTTGATTAATATAGTACATATAACCTGCTGGTTTTCTACCCCCTCGAGTTGATCAATATAGTACATATAACCTGCTGGTTTAGTATCCCTCCGAGTTGGTCAATATAGTACACATAACCTGCTGGTTTACTACCCCCTCGAGTTACTCAATGTAGTGCATATAACCTGCTGGTTTACTACCCTCTCGAGTTGATCAATATAGTACATATAACCTGCTGGTTTACTACCCCCTCGAGTTGATCAATGTAGTACATATAACCTGCTGGTTTACTACCCTCTCGAGTTGATTAAGATAGTACATATAACCTGCTGGTTTACTACCCCCTCGAGTTCATCAATATAGTACATATAACCTGCTGGTTTACTATCCCCTCGAGTTACTCAATGTAGTACATATAACCTGCTGGTTTACTACCCCCTCGAGTTGATCAATATAGTACATATAACCTGCTGGTTTACTACCCCCTCGAGTTGATCAATATAGTACATATAACCTGCTGGTTTCCAACCCACTCGAGTTGATCAATATAGTACATTTAACCTGCTGGTTTACTACCCCCTCGAGTTACTCAATTAGTGCATATAACCTGCTGGTTTACTACCCTCTCGAGTTGATCAATATAGTACATATAACCTGCTGGTTTACTACCCCCTCGAGTTGATCAAAATAGTACATATAATCTGCTGGTTTACTACCCCCTTGAGTTGATCAATATAGTGCATATAACCTGCTCGTTTACTACCCCTTCGAGTTGATCATTCTAGTACATATAACCAGCTGGTTTACTCACCCCTCGAGTTGATCAACATAGTACATATATCCTGCTGGTTTACTATCCCCTGGAGTTGATCAATACAGTACATATAACCTGCTGGTTTTCTACCCCCTCGAGTTGATCAATATAGTACATATAACCTGCTGGTTTACTACCCCTTCGAGTTGATCAATATAGTACATATAACCTGCTGGTTTACTACCCTCTCGAGTTGATCAATATAGTACATATAACCTGCTGGTTTACTACCCCCTGGAGTTGATCAATATAGTACATATAACCTGCTGGTTTATTACCCCCTCGAGTTACTCAATGTAGTGCATATAACCTGCTGGTTTACTACCCTCTCGAGTTGATCAATATAGTACATATAACCTGCTGGTTTACTACCCCATCGAGTTGATCAATATAGTACATATAACCTGCTGGTTTACTAACCCCTCGAGTTGATCAATATAGTGCATATAACCTGCTCGTTTACTACACCTTCGAGTTGATCATTATAGTACATATAAGCCGCTGGTTCACTAACCCCTCGAGTTGATCAATATAGTACATATAACCTGCTGGTTTACTACCCCCTCGAGTTGATCAATATAGTACATATAACCTGCTGGTTTACTAACCCCTCGAGTTGATCAGTATAGTACATATAACCTGCTGGTTTACTACCCCCTCGAGTTGATCAATATAGTACATATAACCTGCTGGTTTACTACCCCCTCGAGTTGATCAATATAGTGCATATAACCTGCTGGTTTACTACCCCCTCGAGTTACTCAATGGAGTGCTTATAACCTGCTTGTTTACTACCCCTTCAAGTTGATCAATATAGTACATATAACCTGCTGGTTTACTACCCCCTCGAGTTGATCAATATAGTACATATAACCTGCTGGTTTACTACCCTCTCGAGTTGATCAATATAGTACATATAACCTGCTGGTTTCCTACCCCCTCGAGTTGATCAATATAGTACATATAACCTGCTGGTTTACTACCCCCTCGAGTTGATCAATATAGTACATATAACCTGCTGGTTTACTACCCTCCAGAGTTGATCAATATAGTACATATAACCTGCTGGTTTACTACCCCCTCGAGTTACTCAATGTAGTACATATAACCTGCTGGTTTACTACCCTCCCGAGTTGATTAATATAGTACATATAACCTGCTGGTTTACTACCCCCTGGAGTTGATCAATATAGTACATATAACCTGCTGGTTTACTACCCCCTCGAGTTACTCAATGTAGTGCATATAACCTGCTGGTTTACTACCCTCTCGAGTTGATCAATATAGTACATATAACCTGCTGGTTTACTATCCCATCGAGTTGATCAATATAGTACATATAACCTGCTGGTTTACTAACCCCTCGAGTTGATCAATATAGTGCATATAACCTGCTCGTTTACTACCCCTTCCAGTTGATCATTATAGTACATATAAGCCGCTGGTTCACTAACCCCTCGAGTTGATCAATATAGTACATATAACCTGCTGGTTTACTACCCCCTCGAGTTGATCAATATAGTACATATAACCTGCTGGTTTACTACCCTCTCGAGTTGATCAATATAGTACATATAACCTGCTGGTTTCCTACCCCCTCGAGTTGATCAATATAGTACATATAACCTGCTGGTTTACTACCCCCTCGAGTTGATCAATATAGTACATATAACCTGCTGGTTTACTACCCTCCCGAGTTGATCAATATAGTACATATAACCTGCTGGTTTACTACCCCCTCGAGTTACTCAATGTAGTACATATAACCTGCTGGTTTACTACCCTCCCGAGTTGATTAATATAGTACATATAACCTGCTGGTTTACTACCCCCTGGAGTTGATCAATATAGTACATATAACCTGCTGGTTTACTACCCCCTCGAGTTACTCAATGCAGTGCATATAACCTGCTGGTTTACTACCCTCTCGAGTTGATCAATATAGTACATATAACCTGCTGGTTTACTATCCCATCGAGTTGATCAATATAGTACATATAACCTGCTGGTTTACTAACCCCTCGAGTTGATCAATATAGTGCATATAACCTGCTCGTTTACTACACCTTCGAGTTGATCATTATAGTACATATAAGCCGCTGGTTCACTAACCCCTCGAGTTGATCAATATAGTACATATAACCTGCTGGTTTACTACCCCCTCGAGTTGATCAATATAGTACATATAACCTGCTGGTTTACTAACCCCTCGAGTTGATCAGTATAGTACATATAACCTGCTGGTTTACTACCCCCTCGAGTTGATCAATATAGTACATATAACCTGCCGGTTTACTACCCCCTCGAGTTGATCAATATAGTGCATATAACCTGCTGGTTTACTACCCCCTCGAGTTGATCAATATAGTACATATAACCTGCTGGTTTACTACACCTTCGAGTTGATCAATATAGTACATATAACCTACTGGTTTACTACCCCCTCGAGTTGATCAATATAGTACATATAACCTGCTGGTTTACTACCCCCTCGAGTTGATCAATATAGTACATATAACCTGCTGGTTTACTATCCCCTCGAGTTGATCAATAAAGTACATATAACCTGCTGGTTTACTACCCTCTCGAGTTGATCAATATAGGACATATAACCTGCTGGTTTACTACCCTCTCGAGTTGATCAATATAGTACATATAACCTGCTGGTTTACTACCCCCTCGAGTTACTCAATGTAGTGCATATAACCTGCTGGTTTACTACCCTCTCGAGTTGATTAATATAGTACATATAACCTGCTGGTTTACTACCCCCTCGAGTTGATCAATATAGTACATATAACCTGCTGGTTTACTACCCCCTCGAGTTACTCAATGTAGTGCATATAACCTGCTGGTTTACTACCCCTTCGAGTTGATCAATATAGTACATAAAACCTGCTGGTTTACTACCCCCTCGAGTTGACCAATATAGTACATATAACCTGCTGGTTCACTACCCCTTCGAGTTGATCAATATAGTACATATAACCTGCTGGTTTACTACCCCCTCGAGTTGATCAATATAGTACATATAACCTGCTGGTATACTACCCCCTCGAGTTGATCAATATAGTACATATAACCTGCTGGTTTACTACCCCCTCGAGTTGATCAATATAGTACATATAACCTGCTGGTTTACTAACCCCTCGAGTTGATCAATATAGTACATATAACCTGCTGGTTTACTAACCCCTCGAGTTGATCAATATAGTACATATAACCTGCTGGTTTACTACCCCCTCGAGTTGATCAATATAGTACATATAACCTGCTGGTTTACTAACCCCTCGAGTTGATCAATATAGTACATATAACCTGCTGGTTTACTAACCCCTCGAGTTGACCAATATTGTACATATAACCTGCTGGTTCACTACCCCTTCGAGTTGATCAATATAGTACATATAACCTGCTGGTTTACTACCCCCTCGAGTTGATCAATATAGTACATATAACCTGCTGGTTCACCACCCCTTCGAGTTGATCAATATAGTACATATAACCTGCTGGTTTACTACCCCCTCGAGTTGATCAATATAGTACATATAACCTGCTGGTTCACCACCCCTTCGAGTTGATCAATATAGTACATATAACCTGCTGGTTTAGTACCCCCTCGAGTTGGTCAATATAGTACATATAACCTGCTGGTTTACTACCCCTTCGAGTTGATCAATATAGTACATATAACCTGCTGGTTTACAACCCCCTCGAGTTGATCAATATAGTACATATAACCTGCTGGTTTACTACCCCTTGAGTTGATTAATATAGTACATATAACCTGCTGGTTTACTACCCCCTCGAGTTACTCAATGTAGTGCATATAACCTGCTGGTTTACTGCCCCCTCGAGTTGATCAATATAGGGCATATAACCTGCTTGTTTACTACCCCCTCGAGTTGATCAATATAGTACATATAACCTGCTGGTTTACTACCCCCTCGAGTTGATCAATATAGTGCATATAACCTGCTTGTTTACTACCCCCTCGAGTTACTCATTATAGTGCATATAACCTGCTGGTTTACAACCCCCTCGAGTTGATCAATATAGTACATATAACCTCCTTGTTTACTACCCCCTCGAGTTACTCAATGTAGTGCATATAACCTGCTGGTTTACTACCCCCTCGAGTTACTCATTATAGTACATATAACCTGCTGGTTTACTACCCCCTCGAGTTGATCAATATAGGGCATATAACCTGCTTGTTTACTACCCCCTCGAGTTGATCAATATAGTACATATAACCTGCTGGTTTACTACCCCTTGAGTTGATCAATATAGTACATATAACCTGCTGGTTTACTACCCCCTCGAGTTGGTCAATATAGTGCATATAACCTGCTTGTTTACTACCCCCTCGAGTTACTCATTATAGTACATATAACCTGCTGGTTTACTATCCCCTCGAGTTGATTAATATAGTACATAAAACCTGCTGGTTTACTATCCCTTCGAGTTGATCAATATAGTACATATAACCTGCCGGTTTACTACCCCCTCGAGTTGATCAATACAGTACAACTAACCTGCTGGTTTACTACCCCCTCGAGTTGATCAATATAGTACATATAACCTGCTTGTTTACTACCCCCTCGAGTTACTCAATATAGTACATATAACCTGCTGGTTTACTACCCCCTCGAGTTGATCAATATAGTACATATAACCTGCTGGTTTACTACCCCCTCGAGTTACTCAATATAGTACAAATAACCTGCTGGTTTTCTACCCCCTCGAGTTGATCAATATAGTACATATAACCTGCTGGTTTACTATCCTCTCCACTTGATCAATATAGTACATATAACCTGCTGGTTTCCTACCCCCTCGAGTTGATCAATACAGTACATATAACCTGCTGGTTTACTACCCCCTCGAGTTGATCAATATAGTACATATAACCTGCTGGTTTACTACCCCTTCGAGTTGATCAATATAGTACATATAGCCTGCTGGTTTACTACCCTCTCGAGTTGATCAATGTAGTACATATAACCTGCTGGTTTACTACCCCCTCGAGTTGATCAATATAGTACATATAACCTGCTGGTTTACTACCCCTTCGAGTTGATCAATATAGTGCATATAACCTGCTTGTTTACTACCCCCTCGAGTTACTCAATGTAGTGCATATAACCTGCTGGTTTACTACCCCTCGAGTTGATCAATATAGTACATATAACCTGCTGGTTTACTACCCATTCGAGTTGATCATTATAGTACATATAACCTGCTGGTTTACTACCCCCTCGATTTGATCAATATAGTACATATAACCTGCTGGTTTACTACCCCCTCGAGTTGATCAATATAGTACATATAACCTGTTGGTTTACTACCCCCTCAAGTTGATCAATATAGTACATATAACCTACTGGTTTACTACCCCCTCGAGTTACTCAATGTAGTGCATATAACCTGCTGGTTTACTACCCTCTCGAGTTGATCAATATAGTACACATAACCTTCTGGTTTACTACCCCCTCGAGTTGATCAATATAGTACATATAACCTGCTGGTTTACTATCCCCTCGAGTTGGTTAATATAGTACATATAACCTGCTGGTTTAGTACCCCCTCTAGTTGATCAATATAGTGCATATAACCTGCTGGTTTACTACCCCCTCGAGTTGATCAATATAGTACATATAACCTGCTGGTTTACTACCTCCTCGAGTTGATCAATATAGTACATATAACCTGATGGTTTACTACCCCTTCGAGTTGATCAATATAGTACATATAACCTGCTGGTTTACAACCTTCTCGAGTTGATCAATATAGTACATATAACCTGTTGGTTTACTACCCTCTCGAGTTGATTAATATAGTACATATAACCTGCTGGTATACTACCCCCTCGAGTTACTCAATATAGTACATATAACCTGCTGGTTGAGTACCCTCTCGAGTTGATCAATATAGTACATATAACCTGCTTGTTTACTACCCTTCGAGTTGATCAATATAGTACAGATAACCTGCTTGTTTACTACCCTTCGAGTTGATCAATATAGTACATATAACATGCTGGTTTACTACCCCCTCGAGTTGATCAATATAGTACATATAACCTGCTGGTTTACTAACACCTCGAGTTGATCAATATAGTACATATAACCTGCTGGTTTACTACCCCCTCGAGTTGATCAATATAGTACATATAACCTGCTGGGTTACTACCCCTTCGAGTTGATCAATATAGTACATATAACCTGCTGGTTTACTAACACCTCGAGTTGATCAATATAGTACAGATAACCTGCTTGTTTACTACCCCCTCGAGTTGATTAATATAGTACATATAACATGCTGGTTTACTACCCCCTCGAGTTGATCAATATTGTGCATATAACCTGCTGGTTTACTAACACCTCGAGTTGATCAATATAGTACATATAACCTGCTGGTTTACTACCCCCTCGAGTCGGTCAATATAGTGCATATAACCTGCTGGTTTACTACCCCCTCGAGTTGATCAATATAGTACATATAACCTGCTGGGTTACTACCCCTTCGAGTTGATCAATATAGTACATATAACCTGCTGGTTTACTACCCCCTCGAGTTGATCAATATAGTACATATAACCTGCTTGTTTACTACCCCCTCGAGTTGATCAATATAGTTCATATAACCTGCTTGTTTACTACCCCCTCGAGTTGATCAATATAGTCCATATAACCTGCTGGTTTACTACCCCCTCGAGTTGATCAATATAGTACATATAACCTGCTGGTTTACTACCCCCTCGAGTTGATCAATATAGTACATATAACCTGCTTGTTTACTACCCCCTCGAGTTGATCAATATAGTTCATATAACCTGCTTGTTTACTTCCCCCACGAGTTGATCAATATAGTCCATATAACCTGCTTGTTTACTACCCCCTCGAGTTGATCAATATAGTCCATATAACCTGCTGGTTTACTACCCCCTCGAGTTGATCAATATAGTACATATAACCTGCTTGTTTACTACCCCCTCGAGTTGATCAATATAGTACATATAACCTGCTTGTTTACTACCCCCTCGAGTTGATCAATATAGCACATATAACCTGCTGGTTTACTACCCCCTCGAGTTGATCAATATAGTGCATATAACCTGCTTGTTTACTACCCTCTTGAGTTGATCAATATAGTACATATAACCTGCTGGTTTACTACCCTCTCGAGTTGATCAATATAGTGCATATAACCTGCTGGTTTACTACCCCCTCGAGTTGATCGATATAGTACATATAACCTGCTTGTTTACTACCCCCTCGAGTTGATCAATATAGTCCATATAACCTGCTGGTTTACTACCCCCTCGAGTTGATCAATATAGTCCATATAACCTGCTGGTTTACTACCCCCTCGAGTTGATCAATATAGTACATATAACCTGCTTGTTTACTACCCCCTCGAGTTGATCAATATAGTCCATATAACCTGCTGGTTTACTACCCCCTCGAGTTGATCAATATAGTACATATAACCTGCTGGTTTACTACCCTCTTGAGTTGATCAATATAGTACATATAACCTGCTTGTTTACTACCCCCTCGAGTTGATCAATATTGTGCATATAACCTGCTGGTTTACTAACACCTCGAGTTGATCAATATAGTACATATAACCTGCTGGTTTACTACCCCCTCGAGTCGGTCAATATAGTGCATATAACCTGCTGGTTTACTACCCCCTCGAGTTGATCAATATAGTACATATAACCTGCTGGGTTACTACCCCTTCGAGTTGATCAATATAGTACATATAACCTGCTGGTTTACTACCCCCTCGAGTTGATCAATATAGTACATATAACCTGCTTGTTTACTACCCCCTAGAGTTGATCAATATAGTTCATATAACCTGCTTGTTTACTACCCCCTCGAGTTGATCAATATAGTCCACATAACCTGCTGGTTTACTACCACCTCGAGTTGATCAATATAGTACATATAACCTGCTGGTTTACTACCCTCTTGAGTTGATCAATATAGTCCATATAACCTGCTGGTTTACTACCCCCTCGAGTTGCTCCATATGGTACATATAACCTGCTGGTTTACTACCTCCTCGAGTTGATCAATATAGTACATATAACCTGCTGGTTTACTACCCCCTCGAGTTGATCAATATAGTACATATAACCTGCTGGTTTACTACCCCCTCGAGTTGATCAATATAGTACATATAACCTGCTGGTTTACTACCCCCTCGAGTTGATCAATATAGTTCATATAACCTGCTTGTTTACTACCCCCTCGAGTTGATCAATATAGTCCATATAACCTGCTGGTTTACTACCCCCTCGAGTTGATCAATATAGTACATATAACCTGCTGGTTTACTACCCCCTCGAGTTGATCAATATAGTACATATAACCTGCTGGTTTAGTACCCCCTCGAGTTGATCAATATAGTACATATAACCAGCTGGTTTACTACCCCCTCGAGTTACTCAATATAGTACATATAACCTGCTTGTTTACTACCCTCTTGAGTTGATCAATATAGTACATATAACCTGCTGGTTTACTACCCCCTCGAGTTGATCAATATAGTACATATAACCTGCTTGTTTACTACCCCCTCGAGTTGATCAATATAGTTCATATAACCTGCTTGTTTACTACCCCCTCGAGTTGATCAATATAGTCCATATAACCTGCTGGTTTACTACCCCCTCGAGTTGATCAATATAGTACATATAACCTGCTTGTTTACTACCCTCTTGAGTTGATCAATATAGTACATATAACCTGCTGGTTTACTACCCCTCGAGTTGATCAATATAGTACATATAACCTGCTTGTTTACTACCCCCTCGAGTTGATCAATATAGTACATATAACCTGCTTGTTTACTACCCCCTCGAGTTGATCAATATAGTACATATAACCTGCTGGTTTACTACCCTCTTGAGTTGATCAATATAGTACATATAACCTGCTTGTTTACTACCCTCTTGAGTTGATCAATATAGTACATATAACATGCTGGTTTACTACCCCCTCGAGTTGATCAATATAGTACATATAACCTGCTGGTTTAGTACCCCCTCGAGTTGATCAATATAGTACATATAACCTGCTGGTTTACTACCCCCTCGAGTTACTCAATATAGTACATATAACCTGCTTGTTTACTACCCTCTTGAGTTGATCAATATAGTACATATAACCTGCTGGTTTACTACCCCCTCGAGTTGATCAATATAGTACATATAACCTGCTTGTTTACTACCCCCTCGAGTTGATCAATATAGTTCATATAACCTGCTTGTTTACTACCCCCTCGAGTTGATCAATATAGTACATATAACCTGCTGGTTTACTACCCCCTCGGGTTGATCAATATAGTACATATAACCTGCTTGTTTACTACCCTCTTGTGTTGATCAATATAGTACATATAACCTGCTGGTTTACTACCCCTCGAGTTGATCAATATAGTACATATAACCTGCTTGTTTACTACCCCCTCGAGTTGATCAATATAGTACATATAACCTGCTTGTTTACTACCCTCTTGAGTTGATCAATATAGTACATATAACCTGCTTGTTTACTACCCTCTCGAGTTGATCAATATAGTACATATAACCTGCTGGTTTACTACCCTCTTGAGTTGATCAATATAGTACATATAACCTGCTTGTTTACTACCCTCTTGAGTTGATCAATATAGTACATATAACATGCTGGTTTACTACCCCCTCGAGTTGATCAATATTGTGCATATAACCTGCTGGTTTACTAACACCTCGAGTTGATCAATATAGTACATATAACCTGCTGGTTTACTACCCCCTCGAGTCGGTCAATATAGTGCATACAACCTGCTGGTTTACTATCCCCTCGAGTTGATCAATATAGTTCATATAACCTGCTTGTTTACTACCCTCTCGAGTTGATCAATATAGTACATATAACCTGCTTGTTTACTACCCTCTTGAGTTGATCAATATAGTACATATAACCTGCTGGTTTACTACCCACTCGAGTTACTCAATATAGTACATATAACCTGCTGGTTTACTACCCTCTCGAGTCGGTCAATATAGTGCATATAACCTGCTGGTTTACTACCCCCTCGAGTTGATCAATATAGTACATATAACCTGCTGGGTTACTACCCCTTCGAGTTGATCAATATAGTACATATAACCTGCTGGTTTACTACCCCCTCGAGTTGATCAATATAGTACATATAACCTGTTTGTTTACTACCCCCTCGAGTTGATCAATATAGTTCATATAACCTGCTTGTTTACTACCCCCTCGAGTTGATCAATATAGTCCATATAACCTGCTGGTTTACTACCCCCTCGAGTTGATCAATATAGTACATATAACCTGCTTGTTTACTACCCCCTCGAGTTACTCAATATAGTCCATATAACCTGCTGGTTTACTACCCCCTCGAGTTGATCAATATAGTCCATATAACCTGCTGGTTTATTACCCCCTCGAGTTGATCAATATAGTACATATAACCTGCTGGTTTACTACCCCCTCGAGTTGATCAATATAGTACATATAACCTGCTGGTTTACTACCCCCTCGAGTTGATCAATATAGTCCATATAACCTGCTGGTTTACTACCCCCTCGAGTTGATCAATATAGTACATATAACCTGCTGGTTTACTACCCCCTCGAGTTGATCAATATAGTACATATAACCTGCTGGTTTACTACCCCCTCGAGTTGATCAATATAGTCCATATAACCTGCTGGTTTACTACCCCCTCGAGTTGATCAATATAGTACATATAACCTGCTGGTTTACTACCCCCTCGAGTTGATCAATATGGTCCATATAACCTGCTGGTTTACTACCCCCTCGAGTTGATCAATATAGTACATATAACCTGCTGGTTTACTACCCCCTCGAGTTGATCAATATAGTACATATAACCTGCTGGTTTACTACCCCCTCGAGTTGATCAATATAGTCCATATAACCTGCTGGTTTACTACCCCCTCGAGTTGATCAATATAGTCCATATAACCTGCTGGTTTACTACCCCCTCGAGTTGATCAATATAGTACATATAACCTGCTGGTTTACTACCCCCTCGAGTTGATCAATATAGTACATATAACCTGCTTGTTTACTATCCCCTCGAGTTACTCAATATAGTACATATAACCTGCTTGTTTACTACCCCCTCGAGTTGATCAATATAGTACATATAACATGCTGGTTTACTACCCCTTTGAGTTGATCAATATTGTGCATATAACCTACTGGTTTACTAACACCTCGAGTTGATCAATATAGTACATATAACCTTTTTGTTTACTACCCCCTCGAGTTGATCAATATAGTACATATAACCTGCTGGTTTACTACCCCCTCGAGTCGGTCAATATAGTGCATATAACCTGCTGGTTTACTACCCCCTCGAGTTCATCAATATAGTACATATAACCTGCTGGGTTACTACCCCTTCGAGTTGATCAATATAGTACATATAACCTGCTTGTTTACTACCCCCTCGAGTTGATCAATATAGTTCATATAACCTGCTTGTTTACTACCCCCTCGAGTTGATCAATATAGTCCATATAACCTGCTGGTTTACTACCCCCTCGAGTTGATCAATATAGTACATATAACCTGCTTGTTTACTACCCCCTCGAGTTACTCAATATAGTACATATAACCTGCTGGTTTACTACCCTCTCGAGTCGATCAATATAGTACATATAACCTGCTGGTTTACTACCCCCTCGAGTTGATCAATATAGTACATATAACCTGCTTGTTTACTACCCCCTCGAGTTGATCAATATAGTACATATAACCTGCTGGTTTACTACCCCCTCGAGTTGATCAAAATAGTACATATAACCTGCTGGTTGACTACCCCCTCGAGTTGAACAATATGGTGCATATAACCTGCTCGTTTACTACCCCTTCGAGTTGATCATTATAGTACATATAACCTGCTGGTTTACTAACCCCTCGAGTTGATCAATATAGTACATATAACCTGCTGGTTTACTACCCCCTCGAGTTGATCAATATAGTACATATAAGCTGTTGGTTTACTACCCCCCTCGAGTTGATCAATATAGTGCATATAACCTGCTGGTTTACTACCCCTTCGAGTTGATCAATATAGTACATATAAACTGCCGGTTTACTATCCCCTCGAGTCGATCAATACAGTACATATAATCTGCTGGTTTTCTACCCCCTCGAGTTGATCAATATAGTACATATAACCTGCTGGTTTACTACCCCTTCGAGTCCATCAATATAGTACATATAACCTGCTGGTTTACTACCCCCTCGAGTTGATCAATATAGTACATATAACCTGCTGGTTTACTACCCCCTCGAGTTGATTAATATAGTACATATAACCTGCTGGTTTACTACCCCCTCGAGTTACTCAATATAGTGCATATAACCTGCTGGTTTACTACCCTCTCGAGTTGATCAATATAGTACATATAACCAACTGGTTTACTACCCCCTCGAGTTGATCAATATAGTACATATAACCTGCTGGTTTACTACCCTCTCGAGTTGATCAATATAGGACATATAACCTGCTGGTTTACTACCCCCTCGAGTTGATCAATATAGTACATATAACCTGCTGGTTTACTACCCCCTCGAGTTACTCAATGTAGTGCATATAACCTGCTGGTTTACTACCCTCTCGAGTTGATCAATATAGGACATATAACCTGCTGGTTTACTACCCCCTCGAGTTGATCAATAAAGTACATATAACCTGCTGGTTTACTACCCTCTCGAGTTGATCAATATAGTACATATAACCTGCTTGTTTACTACCCCCTCGAGTTACTCAGTATAGTACATATAACTTGCTGGTTTACTACCCTCTCGAGTTGATCAATATAGTACATATAACCTGCTGGTTTACTATCACCACGAGTTTGTCAATATAGTACATATAACCTGCTGGTTTACAACCCCCTCGAGTTACTCAATGTAGTGCATATAACCTGCTGGTTTACTACCCTCTCGAGTTGATCAATATAGTACATATAACCTGCTGGTTTACTACCCCCTCGAGTTGATCAATATAGTACATATAACCTGCTGGTTTAGTACCCCCTCGAGTTGATCAATATAGTACATATAACCTGTTGGTATACTATCCTCTCCAGTTACTCAATGTAGTACATATAGCCTGCTGGTTTACTACCCCCTCGAGTTGATCAATATAGTGCATATAACCTGCTCGTTTACTACCCCTTCGAGTTGATCATTATAGTACATATAACCTGCTGGTTTACTAACCCCTCGAGTTGATCAATATAGTACATATAACCTGCTGGTTTACTACCCCCACGAGTTACTCAATGTAGTGCATATAAGCTGCTGGTTTACTATCTTCTCGAGTTGATCAATATAGTACATATAACCTGCTGGTTTACTACCCCCTCGAGTTGATCAAAATAGTACATATAACCTGCTGGTTTACTACCCCCTCGAGTTGATCAATATAGTGCATATAACCTGCTCGTTTACTACCCCTTCGAGTTGATCAGTATAGTACATATAACCTGCTGGTTTACTACCCCCTCGAGTTGATCAATATAGTACATATAACCGGCTGGTTTCCTACCCCCTCGAGTTGATCAATATAGTACATATAACCTGCTGGTTTACTACCCCCACGAGTTACTCAATGTAGTGCATATAAGCTGCTGGTTTACTATCTTCTCGAGTTGATCAATATAGTACATATAACCTGCTGGTTTACTACCCCCTCGAGTTGATCAAAATAGTACATATAACCTGCTGGTTTACTACCCCCTCGAGTTGATCAATATAGTGCATATAACCTGCTCGTTTACTACCCCTTCGAGTTGATCATTATAGTACATATAACCTGCTGGTTTACTAACCCCTCGAGTTGATCAATATAGTACATATAACCTGCTGGTTTACTACCCCCTCGAGTTGATCAATATAGTACATATAAGCTGCTGGTTTACTACCCCCTCGAGTTGATCAATATAGTGCATATAACCTGCTGGTTTACTACCCCTTCGAGTTGATCAATATAGTACATATAACCTGCCGGTTTACTATCCCCTCAAGTCGATCAATACAGTACATATAATCTGCTGGTTTTCTACCCCCTCGAGTTGATCAATATAGTACATATAACCTGCTGGTTTACTACCCCTTCGAGTTCATCAATATAGTACATATAACCTGCTGGTTTACTACCCCCTCGAGTTGATCAATATAGTACATATAACCTGTTGGTTTACTACCCCCTCGACTTGATTAATATAGTACATATAACCTGCTGGTTTACTACCCCCTCGAGTTACTCAATATAGTGCATATAACCTGCTGGTTTACTACCCTCTCGAGTTGATCAATATAGTACAAATAACCAGCTGGTTTACTACCCCCTCGAGTTGATCAATATAGTACATATAACCTGCTGGTTTACTACCCCCTCGAATTGATCAATATAGTACATATAACCTGCTGGTTTACTACCCCCTCGTGTTACTCAATGTAGTGCATATAACCTGCTGGTTTACTACCCTCTTGAGTTGATCAATATAGGACATATAACCTGCTGGTTTACTACCCCCTCGAGTTGATAAATATAGAGTACATATAACCTGCTGGTTTACTACTCCCTCGAGTTGATCAATATAGTACATATAACCTGCCGGTTTACTACCCCTTCGAGTTGATCAATATAGTACATATAACCTGCTGGTTTAGTACCCCCTCGAGTTGATCAATGTAGTACATATAACCTGCTGGTTTACTACCCTCTCGAGTTGATCAATATAGTTCATATAACCTGCTGGTTTACTACCCCTTCAAGTTGCTCAATATAGTACATATAACCTGCTGGTTTACTACCCTCTCGAGTTGATCAATATAGTTCATATAACCTGCTGGTTTACTACCCTCTCGAGTTGAACAATATAGTACATATAACCTTCTGGTTTACTACCCTCTCGAGTTGATCAATATAGTGCATATAACCTGCTGGTTTCCTACCCCCTCGAGTTACTCAATGTAGTGCATATAACCTGCTGGTTTACAACCCCCTCGTGTTGATCAATATAGTACATATAACCTGCTGGTTTAGTACCCCCTCGAGTTGATCAATATAGTACATATAACCTGCTGGTTTACTACCCCTTCGAGTTGATCAATATAGTACATATAACCTGCTGGTTTACTACACCCTCGAGTTATTCAATATAGTGCATAAACCTGCTGGTTTACTAACCCCTCGAGTTACTCAATGTAGTGCATGTAACCTGCTGGTTTACTACCCCCTCGAGTTGATCAATATAGTACATATAACCTGCTGGTTTACTACCCCCTCGAGTTGATCAATATAGTACATATAACCTGCTGGTATACTACCCCCTCGAGCTACTCAATATAGTGCATATTACCTGCTGGTTTACTACCCCCTCGAGTTGATCAATATAGTACATATAACCTGCTGGTTTACTACCCCCTCGAGTTACTCAATATAGTACATATAACCTGCCGGTTTACTACCCCTTCGAGTTGATCAATATAGTACATAAAACCTGCTGGTTTAGTACCCCCTCGAGTTGATCAATATAGTACATATAACCTGCTGGTTTAGTACCCCCTCGAGTTGATCAATATAGTACATATAACCTGCTGGTTTACTACCCCCTCGAGTTACTCAATGTAGTGCATATAACCTGCTGGTTTACTACCCCCTCGAGTTGATCAATATAGTACATATAACCAGCTGGTTTACTACCCCCTTGAGTTGATTAATATAGTACATATAACCTGCTGGTTTACTACCCCCTCGAGTTACTCAATGTAGTGCATATAACCTGCTGGTTTACTACCCCCTCGAGTTGATCAATATAGTACATATAACCTGCTGGTTTACTACCCTCTCGAGTTGATCAATATAGTACATATAATTTGCTGTTTACTACCACTCGAGTTGATCAATATAGTACATATAACCTGCTGGTTTACTACCCCCTCGAGTTACTCAATGTAGTGCATATAACGGCTGGTTTACTACCCTCTCGAGTTGATTAATATAGTACATATAATCTGCTGGTTTACTACCCCCTCGAGTTGATCAATATAGTACATATAACCTGCTGGTTTACTACCCCCTCGAGTTACTCAATGTAGTGCATATAACCTGCTGGTTTACTACCCCCTCGAGTTGATCAATATAGTACATATAACCTGCTGGTTTACTACCCTCTCGAGTTGATCAATATAGTACATATAATTTGCTGTTTACTACCACTCGAGTTGATTAATATAGTACATATAACCTGCTGGTTTACTACCCCCTCGAGTTACTCAATGTAGTGCATATAACCGGCTGGTTTACTACCCTCTCGAGTTGATTAATATAGTACATATAACCTGCTGGTTTACTACCCTCTCGAGTTGATCAATATAGTACATATAATCTGCTGGTTTACTACCCCCTCGAGTTGATCAATATAGTACATATAACCTGCTGGTTTACTACCCCCTCGAGTTACTCAATGTAGTGCATATAACC
This sequence comes from Pictodentalium vernedei, assembly GCA_031216915.1. NCBI lineage: Eukaryota > Metazoa > Mollusca > Scaphopoda > Dentaliida > Dentaliidae > Pictodentalium > Pictodentalium vernedei. Next base: position 5,148,293 of record CM062293.1, on the reverse strand, counting down.
TGCTGGTTTACTACCCTCTCGAGTTGATCAATATAGTACATATGACCTTCTGGTTTACTACCCCCTCGAGTTGATCAATATAGTACATATAACCTGCTGGTTTACTATCCCCTTGAGTTGATTAATATAATACATATAACCTGCTGGTTTAGTACCCCCTCGAGTTGATCAATATAGTGCACATAACCTGCTGGTTTACTACCCCGTCGAGTTGATCAATATAGTACATATATCCTGCTGTATTACTACCCCCTCGAGTTGATCAATATAGTACATATAACCTGCTGGTTTACTATCCCCTCGAGTTGATCAATATAGTACATATAACCTGCTGGTTTACTACCCCCTCGAGTTGATCAATATAGTACATATAACCTGCTGCTTTACTACCCCTTTGAGTTGTTCAATACAGTACATATAACCTGCTGGTTTACTATCCCCTCGAGTTGATCAATATAGTACATATAACCTGCTGGTTTACTACCCCCTCGAATTGATCAATATAGTACATATAACCTGCTGGTTTACTACCCCCTTGAGTTGATCAATATAGTACATATAACCTGCTGGTTTACTACCCCCTTGAGTTGATCAATGTAGTACATATAACCTGCTGGTTTACTACCCCCTCGAGTAGATCAATATAGTACATATATCCTGCTTGTTTACTACCCCCTCGAGTTACTCAATATAGTACATATAACCTGTGGGTTTACTACCCGCTCGAATTGATCAATATAGTACATATAACCTGCTGGTTTACTACCCCCTCGAGTTGATCAATATAGTACATATATCCTGCTTGTTTACTACCCCCTCGAGTTACTCAATATAGTACATATAACCTGCGGGTTTACTACCCTCTCGAGTTGATCAATATAGTACATATAACCTGCCTGTTTACTACCCACTCGAGTTGATCAATATAGTACATATAACCTGCTGGTTTACTACCCTCTCGAGTTGATTAATATAGTACATATAACCTCCTGGTTTACTACCACCTCGAGTTGATCAATATAGTGCATATAACCTGCTCGTTTACTACCCCCTCGTGTTGATCAATATAGTACATATAACCTGCTGGTTTAGTACCCCCTCGAGTTGATCAATATAGTGCATATAACCAGCTGGTTTACTACCCCCTCGAGTTGATCAATATAGTGCATATAACCTGCTGGTTTATTACCCCCTCATGTTGATCAATATAGTACATATAACCTGCTGGTTTACTACCCCTTCGAGTTGATCAATATAGTACATATAGCCTGCTGGTTTACTACCCTCTCGAGTTGATCAATATTGTACATATAACCTGCTTGTTTACTACCCCCTCGAGTTACTCAATATAGTACATATAACCTGCTGGTTTACTACCCTCTCGAGTTGATCAATATAGTACATATAACCTGCTTGTTTACTACCCCCTCGAGTTGATCAATATAGTACATATAACCTGCTGGTTTACTACCCTCTCGAGTTGATTAATATAGTACATATAACCTGCTGGTTTACTACCCCTTCGAGTTGATCAATATAGTACATATAACCTGCTGGTTTATTACCCCCTCGAGTTGATCAATATAGTACATATAACCTGCTGGTTTACTACCCTCTCGAGTTGATCAATATAGTGCATATAACCTGCTGGTTTACTAACACCTCGAGTTGATCAATATAGTACATATAACCTGCTGGTTTACTACCCCTTCGAGTTAATCAATATAGTACATATAACCTGCTGGTTTACTACCCCCTCGAGTTACTCAATATAGTGCATATAACCTGCTGGTTTACTACCCCCTCGAGTTACTCAATGGAGTGCTTATAACCTGCTTGTTTACTACCCCTTCAAGTTGATCAATATAGTACATATAACCTGCTGGTTTACTACCCCCTCGAGTTGATCAATATAGTACATATAACCTGCTGGTTTACTACCCTCTCGAGTTGATCAATATAGTACATATAACCTGCTGGTTTCCTACCCCCTCGAGTTGATCAATATAGTACATATAACCTGCTGGTTTACTACCCCCTCGAGTTGATCAATATAGTACATATAACCTGCTGGTTTACTACCCTCCCGAGTTGATCAATATAGTACATATAACCTGCTGGTTTACTATCCCCTCGAGTTACGCAATGTTGTACATATAACCTGCTGGTTTACTACCCTCCCGAGTTGATTAATATAGTACATATAACCTGCTGGTTTACTACCCCCTGGAGTTGATCAATATAGTACATATAACCTGCTGGTTTACTACCCCCTCGAGTTACTCAATGTAGTGCATATAACCTGCTGGTTTACTACCCTCTCGAGTTGATCAATATAGTACATATAACCTGCTGGTTTACTACCCCATCGAGTTGATCAATATAGTACATATAACCTGCTGGTTTACTAACCCCTCGAGTTGATCAATATAGTGCATATAACCTGCTCGTTTACTACCCCTTCGAGTTGATCATTATAGTACATATAAGCCGCTGGTTCACTAACCCCTCGAGTTGATCAATATAGTACATATAACCTGCTGGTTTACTACCCCCTCGAGTTGATCAATATAGTACATATAACCTGCTGGTTTACTAACCCCTCGAGTTGATCAGTATAGTACATATAACCTGCTGGTTTACTACCCCCTCGAGTAGATCAATATAGTACATATAACCTGCCGGTTCACTACCCCCTCGACTTGATCAATATAGTGCATATAACCTGCTGGTTTACTACCCCCTCGAGTTGATCAATATAGTACATATAACCTGCTGGTTTACTACACCTTCGAGTTGATCAATATAGTACATATAACCTACTGGTTTACTACCCCCTCGAGTTGATCAATATAGTACATATAACCTGCTGGTTTACTACCCCCTCGAGTTGATCAATATAGTACATATAACCTGCTGGTTTACTATCCCCTCGAGTTGATCAATATAGTACATATAACCTGCTGGTTTACTACCCTCTCGAGTTGATCAATGTAGGACATATAACCTGCTGGTTTACTACCCTCTCGAGTTGATCAATATAGTACATATAACCTGCTGGTTTACTACCCCCTCGAGTTACTCAATGTAGTGCATATAACCTGCTGGTTTACTACCCTCTCGAGTTGATTAATATAGTACATATAACCTGCTGGTTTACTACCCCCTCGAGTTGATCAATATAGTACATATAACCTGCTGGTTTACTACCCCCTCGAGTTACTCAATGTAGTGCATATAACCTGCTGGTTTACTACCCCTTCGAGTTGATCAATATAGTACATAAAACCTGCTGGTTTACTACCCCCTCGAGTTGACCAATATAGTACATATAACCTGCTGGTTCACTACCCCTTCGAGTTGATCAATATAGTACATATAACCTGCTGGTTTACTACCCCCTCGAGTTGATCAATATAGTACATATAACCTGCTGGTATACTACCCCCTCGAGTTGATCAATATAGTACATATAACCTGCTGGTTTACTACCCCCTCGAGTTGATCAATATAGTACATATAACCTGCTGGTTTACTAACCCCTCGAGTTGATCAATATAGTACATATGACCTTCTGGTTTACTACCCCCTCGAGTTGATCAATATAGTACATATAACCTGCTGGTTTACTATCCCCTTGAGTTGATTAATATAATACATATAACCTGCTGGTTTAGTACCCCCTCGAGTTGATCAATATAGTGCACATAACCTGCTGGTTTACTACCCCGTCGAGTTGATCAATATAGTACATATATCCTGCTGTATTACTACCCCCTCGAGTTGATCAATATAGTACATATAACCTGCTGGTTTACTATCCCCTCGAGTTGATCAATATAGTACATATAACCTGCTGGTTTACTACCCCCTCGAGTTGATCAATATAGTACATATAACCTGCTGCTTTACTACCCCTTTGAGTTGTTCAATACAGTACATATAACCTGCTGGTTTACTATCCCCTCGAGTTGATCAATATAGTACATATAACCTGCTGGTTTACTACCCCCTCGAATTGATCAATATAGTACATATAACCTGCTGGTTTACTACCCCCTTGAGTTGATCAATATAGTACATATAACCTGCTGGTTTACTACCCCCTTGAGTTGATCAATGTAGTACATATAACCTGCTGGTTTACTACCCCCTCGAGTAGATCAATATAGTACATATATCCTGCTTGTTTACTACCCCCTCGAGTTACTCAATATAGTACATATAACCTGTGGGTTTACTACCCGCTCGAATTGATCAATATAGTACATATAACCTGCTGGTTTACTACCCCCTCGAGTTGATCAATATAGTACATATATCCTGCTTGTTTACTACCCCCTCGAGTTACTCAATATAGTACATATAACCTGCGGGTTTACTACCCTCTCGAGTTGATCAATATAGTACATATAACCTGCCTGTTTACTACCCACTCGAGTTGATCAATATAGTACATATAACCTGCTGGTTTACTACCCTCTCGAGTTGATTAATATAGTACATATAACCTCCTGGTTTACTACCACCTCGAGTTGATCAATATAGTGCATATAACCTGCTCGTTTACTACCCCCTCGTGTTGATCAATATAGTACATATAACCTGCTGGTTTAGTACCCCCTCGAGTTGATCAATATAGTGCATATAACCAGCTGGTTTACTACCCCCTCGAGTTGATCAATATAGTGCATATAACCTGCTGGTTTATTACCCCCTCATGTTGATCAATATAGTACATATAACCTGCTGGTTTACTACCCCTTCGAGTTGATCAATATAGTACATATAGCCTGCTGGTTTACTACCCTCTCGAGTTGATCAATATTGTACATATAACCTGCTTGTTTACTACCCCCTCGAGTTACTCAATATAGTACATATAACCTGCTGGTTTACTACCCTCTCGAGTTGATCAATATAGTACATATAACCTGCTTGTTTACTACCCCCTCGAGTTGATCAATATAGTACATATAACCTGCTGGTTTACTACCCTCTCGAGTTGATTAATATAGTACATATAACCTGCTGGTTTACTACCCCTTCGAGTTGATCAATATAGTACATATAACCTGCTGGTTTATTACCCCCTCGAGTTGATCAATATAGTACATATAACCTGCTGGTTTACTACCCTCTCGAGTTGATCAATATAGTGCATATAACCTGCTGGTTTACTAACACCTCGAGTTGATCAATATAGTACATATAACCTGCTGGTTTACTACCCCTTCGAGTTAATCAATATAGTACATATAACCTGCTGGTTTACTACCCCCTCGAGTTACTCAATATAGTGCATATAACCTGCTGGTTTACTACCCCCTCGAGTTACTCAATGGAGTGCTTATAACCTGCTTGTTTACTACCCCTTCAAGTTGATCAATATAGTACATATAACCTGCTGGTTTACTACCCCCTCGAGTTGATCAATATAGTACATATAACCTGCTGGTTTACTACCCTCTCGAGTTGATCAATATAGTACATATAACCTGCTGGTTTCCTACCCCCTCGAGTTGATCAATATAGTACATATAACCTGCTGGTTTACTACCCCCTCGAGTTGATCAATATAGTACATATAACCTGCTGGTTTACTACCCTCCCGAGTTGATCAATATAGTACATATAACCTGCTGGTTTACTATCCCCTCGAGTTACGCAATGTTGTACATATAACCTGCTGGTTTACTACCCTCCCGAGTTGATTAATATAGTACATATAACCTGCTGGTTTACTACCCCCTGGAGTTGATCAATATAGTACATATAACCTGCTGGTTTACTACCCCCTCGAGTTACTCAATGTAGTGCATATAACCTGCTGGTTTACTACCCTCTCGAGTTGATCAATATAGTACATATAACCTGCTGGTTTACTACCCCATCGAGTTGATCAATATAGTACATATAACCTGCTGGTTTACTAACCCCTCGAGTTGATCAATATAGTGCATATAACCTGCTCGTTTACTACCCCTTCGAGTTGATCATTATAGTACATATAAGCCGCTGGTTCACTAACCCCTCGAGTTGATCAATATAGTACATATAACCTGCTGGTTTACTACCCCCTCGAGTTGATCAATATAGTACATATAACCTGCTGGTTTACTAACCCCTCGAGTTGATCAGTATAGTACATATAACCTGCTGGTTTACTACCCCCTCGAGTAGATCAATATAGTACATATAACCTGCCGGTTCACTACCCCCTCGACTTGATCAATATAGTGCATATAACCTGCTGGTTTACTACGCCCTCGAGTTGATCAATATAGTACATATAACCTGCTGGTTTACTACACCTTCGAGTTGATCAATATAGTACATATAACCTACTGGTTTACTACCCCCTCGAGTTGATCAATATAGTACATATAACCTGCTGGTTTACTACCCCCTCGAGTTGATCAATATAGTACATATAACCTGCTGGTTTACTATCCCCTCGAGTTGATCAATATAGTACATATAACCTGCTGGTTTACTACCCTCTCGAGTTGATCAATGTAGGACATATAACCTGCTGGTTTACTACCCTCTCGAGTTGATCAATATAGTACATATAACCTGCTGGTTTACTACCCCCTCGAGTTACTCAATGTAGTGCATATAACCTGCTGGTTTACTACCCTCTCGAGTTGATTAATATAGTACATATAACCTGCTGGTTTACTACCCCCTCGAGTTGATCAATATAGTACATATAACCTGCTGGTTTACTACCCCCTCGAGTTACTCAATGTAGTGCATATAACCTGCTGGTTTACTACCCCTTCGAGTTGATCAATATAGTACATAAAACCTGCTGGTTTACTACCCCCTCGAGTTGACCAATATAGTACATATAACCTGCTGGTTCACTACCCCTTCGAGTTGATCAATATAGTACATATAACCTGCTGGTTTACTACCCCCTCGAGTTGATCAATATAGTACATATAACCTGCTGGTATACTACCCCCTCGAGTTGATCAATATAGTACATATAACCTGCTGGTTTACTACCCCCTCGAGTTGATCAATATAGTACATATAACCTGCTGGTTTACTAACCCCTCGAGTTGATCAATATAGTACATATAACCTGCTGGTTTACTACCCCTTGAGTTGATTAATATAGTACATATAACCTGCTGGTTTACTACCCCCTCGAGTTACTCAATGTAGTGCATATAACCTGCTGGTTTACTACCCCCTCGAGTTGATCAATATAGGGCATATATCCTGCTTGTTTACTACCCCCTCGAGTTGATCAATATAGTACATATAACCTGCTGGTTTACTACCCCCTCGAGTTGATCAATATAGTGCATATAACCTGCTTGTTTACTACCCCCTCGAGTTACTCATTATAGTACATATAACCTGCTGGTTTACAACCCCCTCAAGTTGATCAATATAGTACATATAACCTCCTTGTTTACTACCCCCTCCAGTTACTCAATGTAGTGCATATAACCTGCTGGTTTACTACCCCCTCGAGTTACTCATTATAGTACATATAACCTGCTGGTTTACTACCCCCTCGAGTTGATCAATATAGGGCATATAACCTGCTTGTTTACTACCCCCTCGAGTTGATCAATATAGTACATATAACCTGTTGGTTTGCTACCCCTTGAGTTGATCAATATAGTACATATAACCTGCTGGTTTACTACCCCCTCGAGTTGGTCAATATAGTGCATATAACCTGCTTGTTTACTACCCCCTCGAGTTACTCATTATAGTACATATAACCTGCTGGTTTACTATCCCCTCGAGTTGATTAATATAGTACATAAAACCTGCTGGTTTACTATCCCTTCGAGTTGATCAATATAGTACATATAACCTGCCGGTTTACTACCACCTCGAGTTGATCAATACAGTACAACTAACCTGCTGGTTTACTACCCCCTCGAGTTGATCAATATAGTACATATAACCTGCTTGTTTACTACCCCCTCGAGTTACTCAATATAGTACATATAACCTGCTGGTTTACTACCCCCTCGAGTTGATCAATATAGTACATATAACCTGCTGGTTTACTACCCTCCCGAGTTGATCAATATAGTACATATAACCTGCTGGTTTACTACCCCCTCGAGTTACTCAATGTTGTACATATAACCTGCTGGTTTACTACCCTCCCGAGTTGATTAATATAGTACATATAACCTGCTGGTTTACTACCCCCTGGAGTTGATCAATATAGTACATATAACCTGCTGGTTTACTACCCCCTCGAGTTACTCAATGTAGTGCATATAACCTGCTGGTTTACTACCCTCTCGAGTTGATCAATATAGTACATATAACCTGCTGGTTTACTACCCCATCGAGTTGATCAATATAGTACATATAACCTGCTGGTTTACTAACCCCTCGAGTTGATCAATATAGTGCATATAACCTGCTCGTTTACTACCCCTTCGAGTTGATCATTATAGTACATATAAGCCGCTGGTTCACTAACCCCTCGAGTTGATCAATATAGTACATATAACCTGCTGGTTTACTACCCCCTCGAGTTGATCAATATAGTACATATAACCTGCTGGTTTACTAACCCCTCGAGTTGATCAGTATAGTACATATAACCTGCTGGTTTACTACCCCCTCGAGTTGATCAATATAGTACATATAACCTGCCGGTTCACTACCCCCTCGAGTTGATCAATATAGTGCATATAACCTGCTGGTTTACTACCCCCTCGAGTTGATCAATATAGTACATATAACCTGCTGGTTTACTACACCTTCGAGTTGATCAATATAGTACATATAACCTACTGGTTTACTACCCCCTCGAGTTGATCAATATAGTACATATAACCTGCTGGTTTACTACCCCCTCGAGTTGATCAATATAGTACATATAACCTGCTGGTTTACTATCCCCTCGAGTTGATCAATATAGTACATATAACCTGCTGGTTTACTACCCTCTCGAGTTGATCAATGTAGGACATATAACCTGCTGGTTTACTACCCTCTCGAGTTGATCAATATAGTACATATAACCTGCTGGTTTACTACCCCCTCGAGTTACTCAATGTAGTGCATATAACCTGCTGGTTTACTACCCTCTCGAGTTGATTAATATAGTACATATAACCTGCTGGTTTACTACCCCCTCGAGTTGATCAATATAGTACATATAACCTGCTGGTTTACTACCCCCTCGAGTTACTCAATGTAGTGCATATAACCTGCTGGTTTACTACCCCTTCGAGTTGATCAATATAGTACATAAAACCTGCTGGTTTACTACCCCCTCGAGTTGACCAATATAGTACATATAACCTGCTGGTTCACTACCCCTTCGAGTTGATCAATATAGTACATATAACCTGCTGGTTTACTACCCCCTCGAGTTGATCAATATAGTACATATAACCTGCTGGTTTACTACCCCCTCGAGTTGATCAATATAGTACATATAACCTGCTGGTTTACTAACCCCTCGAGTTGATCAATATAGTACATATAACCTGCTGGTTTACTAACCCCTCGAGTTGATCAATATAGTACATATAACCTGCTGGTTTACTAACCCCTCGAGTTGATCAATATAGTACATATAACCTGCTGGTTTACTACCCCCTCGAGTTGATCAATATAGTACATATAACCTGCTGGTTTACTAACCCCTCGAGTTGATCAATATAGTACATATAACCTGCTGGTTTACTAACCCCTCGAGTTGACCAATATAGTACATATAACCTGCTGGTTCACTACCCCTTCGAGTTGATCAATATAGTACATATAACATGCTGGTTTACTACCCCCTCGAGTTGATCAATATAGTACATATAACCTGCTGGTATACTACCCCCTCGAGTTGATCAATATAGTACATATAACCTGCTGGTATACTACCCCCTCGAGTTGATCAATATAGTACATATAACCTGCTGGTTTACTACTCCCTCGAGTTGATCAATATAGTACATATAACCTGCTGGTTTACTAACCCCTCGAGTTACTCAATATAGTACATATAGCCTGCTGGTTTACTACCCCCTCGAGTTGAGCAATATAGTACATATAACCTGCTGGTTTACTACCCCTTCGAGTTGATCAATATAGTACATATAATCTGCTGGTTTAGTACCCCCTCGAGTTGGTCAATATAGTACATATAACCTGCTGGTTTACTACCCCTTCGAGGTGATCAATGTAGTACATATAACCTGCTGGTTTACAACCCCCTCGAGTTGATTAATATAGTACATATAACCTGCTGGTTTTCTACCCTCTCGAGTTGATCAATATAGTACATATAACCTGCTGGTTTAGTATCCCCTCGAGTTGGTCAATATAGTACACATAACCTGCTGGTTTACTACCCCCTCGAGTTACTCAATGTAGTGCATATAACCTGCTGGTTTACTACCCTCTCGAGTTGATCAATATAGTACATATAACCTGCTGGTTTACTACCCCCTCGAGTTGATCAATGTAGTACATATAACCTGCTGGTTTACTACCCTCTCGAGTTGATTAAGATAGTACATATAACCTGCTGGTTTACTACCCCCTCGAGTTCATCAATATAGTACATATAACCTGCTGGTTTACTATCCCCTCGAGTTACTCAATGTAGTACATATAACCTGCTGGTTTACTACCCCCTCGAGTTGATCAATATAGTACATATAACCTGCTGGTTTACTACCCCCTCGAGTTGATCAATATAGTACATATAACCTGCTGGTTTCCTACCCCCTCGAGTTGATCAGGATAGTACATTTAACCTGCTGGTTTACTACCACCTCGAGTTACTCAATTAGTGCATATAACCTGCTGGTATACTACCCTCTCGAGTTGATCAATATAGTACATATAACCTGCTGGTTTAATACCCCCTCGAGTTGATCAAAATAGTACATATAATCTGTCGGTTTACTACCCCCTCGAGTTGATCAATATAGTGCATATAACCTGCTCGTTTACTACCCCTTCGAGTTGATCATTGTAGTACATATAACCAGCTGGTTTACTCACCCCTCGAGTTGATCAACATAGTACATATATCCTGCTGGTTTACTATCCCCTGGAGTTGATCAATACAGTACATATAACCTGCTGGTTTTCTACCCCCTCGAGTTGATCAATATAGTACATATAACCTGCTGGTTTACTACCCCTTCGAGTTGATCAATATAGTACATATAACCTGCTGGTTTACTACCCTCTCGAGTTGATCAATATAGTACATATAACCTGCTGGTTTACTACCCCCTCGACTTGATCAATATAGTACATATAACCTGCTGGTTTACTATCCCCTCGAGTTGATCAATATAGTACATATAACCTGCTGGTTTACTACCCTCTCGAGTTGATCAATATAGGACATATAACCTGCTGGTTTACTACCCTCTCGAGTTGATCAATATAGTACATATAACCTGCTGGTTTACTACCCCCTCGAGTTACTCAATGTAGTGCATATAACCTGCTGGTTTACTACCCTCTCGAGTTGATTAATATAGTACATATAACCTGCTGGTTTACTACCCCCTCGAGTTGATCAATATAGTACATATAACCTGCTGGTTTACTACCCCCTCGAGTTACTCAATGTAGTGCATATAACCTGCTGGTTTACTACCCCTTCGAGTTGATCAATATAGTACATAAAACCTGCTGGTTTACTACCCCCTCGAGTTGACCAATATAGTACATATAACCTGCTGGTTCACTACCCCTTCGAGTTGATCAATATAGTACATATAACCTGCTGGTTTACTACCCCCTCGAGTTGATCAATATAGTACATATAACCTGCTGGTATACTACCCCCTCGAGTTGATCAATATAGTACATATAACCTGCTGGTTTACTACCCCCTCGAGTTGATCAATATAGTACATATAACCTGCTGGTTTACTAACCCCTCGAGTTGATCAATATAGTACATATAACCTGCTGGTTTACTAACCCCTCGAGTTGATCAATATAGTACATATAACCTGCTGGTTTACTACCCCCTCGAGTTGAGCAATATAGTACATATAACCTGCTGGTTTACTACCCCTTCGAGTTGATCAATATAGTACATATAATCTGCTGGTTTAGTACCCCCTCGAGTTGGTCAATATAGTACATATAACCTGCTGGTTTACTACCCCTTCGAGGTGATCAATGTAGTACATATAACCTGCTGGTTTACAATCCCCTCGAGTTGATCAATATAGTACATATAACCTGCTGGTTTACTACCCCCTCGAGTTGATCAATATAGTACATATAACCTGCTGGTTTACTACCCCTTCGAGTTGATCAATATAGTACATACAAACTGCTGGTTTACTACCCCCTCGAGTTGATCAATATAGTACATATAACCTGCTGGTTTACTACCCCTTCGAGTTGGTCAATATAGTACATATAACCTGCTGGTTTACTACCCCCTCGAGTTGATCAATATAGTACATATAACCTGCTGGTTTACTACCCCCTCGAGTTGATCAATATAGTACATATAACCTGCTGGTTTACTACCCCTTCGAGTTGATCAATATAGTACATATAACCTGCTGGTTTACTACCCCTCTCGAGTTAATCAATATAGTGCATATAACCTGCTGGTTTACTACCCCCTCGAGTTGATCAATATAGTACATATAACCTGCTGGTTTACTACCCCCTCGAGTTGATCAATATAGTACATATAACCTGCTGGTTTACTACCTCCTCGAGTTACTCAATGTAGTACATATAACCTGCTGGTTTACTACCCCCTCGAGTTGATCAATATAGTACATATAACCTGCTGGTTTACTACCCCCTCGAGTTGATCAATATAGTACATATAACCTGCTGGTTCACCACCCCTTCGAGTTGATCAATATAGTACATATAACCTGCTGGTTTAGTACCCCCTCGAGTTGGTCAATATAGTACATATAACCTGCTGGTTTACTACCCCTTCGAGTTGATCAATATAGTACATATAACCTGCTGGTTTACAACCCCCTCGAGTTGATCAATATAGTACATATAACCTGCTGGTTTACTACCCCTTGAGTTGATTAATATAGTACATATAACCTGCTGGTTTACTACCCCCTCGAGTTACTCAATGTAGTGCATATAACCTGCTGGTTTACTACCCCCTCGAGTTGATCAATATAGGGCATATATCCTGCTTGTTTACTACCCCCTCGAGTTGATCAATATAGTACATATAACCTGCTGGTTTACTACCCCCTCGAGTTGATCAATATAGTGCATATAACCTGCTTGTTTACTACCCCCTCGAGTTACTCATTATAGTACATATAACCTGCTGGTTTACAACCCCCTCGAGTTGATCAATATAGTACATATAACCTCCTTGTTTACTACCCCCTCGAGTTACTCAATGTAGTGCATATAACCTTCTGGTTTACTACCCCCTCGAGTTACTCATTATAGTACATATAACCTGCTGGTTTACTACCCCCTCGAGTTGATCAATATAGGGCATATAACCTGCTTGTTTACTACCCCCTCGAGTTGATCAATATAGTACATATAACCTGTTGGTTTACTACCCCTTGAGTTGATCAATATAGTACATATAACCTGCTGGTTTACTACCCCCTCGAGTTGGTCAATATAGTGCATATAACCTGCTTGTTTACTACCCCCTCGAGTTACTCATTATAGTACATATAACCTGCTGGTTTACTATCCCCTCGAGTTGATTAATATAGTACATAAAACCTGCTGGTTTACTATCCCTTTGAGTTGATCAATATAGTACATATAACCTGCCGGTTTACTACCCCCTCGAGTTGATCAATACAGTGCAACTAACCTGCTGGTTTACTACCCCCTCGAGTTGATCAATATAGTACATATAACCTGCTTGTTTACTACCCCCTCGAGTTACTCAATATAGTACATATAACCTGCTGGTTTACTACCCCCTCGAGTTGATCAATATAGTACATATAACCTGCTGGTTTACTACCCCCTCGAGTTACTCAATATAGTACATATAACCTGCTGGTTTTCTACCCCCTCGAGTTGATCAATATAGTACATATAACCTGCTGGTTTACTATCCTCTCCACTTGATCAATATAGTACATATAACCTGCTGGTTTCCTACCCCCTCGAGTTGATCAATACAGTACATATAACCTGCTGGTTTACTACCCCCTCGAGTTGATCAATATAGTACATATAACCTGCTGGTTTACTACCCCTTCGAGTTGATCAATATAGTACATATAGCCTGCTGGTTTACTACCCTCTCGAGTTGATCAATGTAGTACATATAACCTGCTGGTTTACTAGCCCCTCGAGTTGATCAATATAGTACATATAACCTGCTGGTTTACTACCCCTTCGAGTTGATCAATATAGTGCATATAACCTGCTTGTTTACTACCCCCTCGAGTTACTCAATGTAGTGCATATAACCTGCTGGTTTACTACCCCTCGAGTTGATCAATATAGTACATATAACCTGCTGGTTTACTACCCATTCGAGTTGATCATTATAGTACATATAACCTGCTGGTTTACTACCCCCTCGATTTGATCAATATAGTACATATAACCTGCTGGTTTACTACCCCCTCGAGTTGATCAATATAGTACATATAACCTGTTGGTTTACTACCCCCTCAAGTTGATCAATATAGTACATATAACCTACTGGTTTACTACCCCCTCGAGTTACTCAATGTAGTGCATATAACCTGCTGGTTTACTACCCTCTCGAGTTGATCAATATAGTACACATAACCTTCTGGTTTACTACCCCCTCGAGTTGATCAATATAGTACATATAACCTGCTGGTTTACTATCCCCTCGAGTTGGTTAATATAGTACATATAACCTGCTGGTTTAGTACCCCCTCTAGTTGATCAATATAGTGCATATAACCTGCTGGTTTACTACCCCCCTCGAGTTGATCAATATAGTACATATAACCTGCTGGTTTACTACCTCCTCGAGTTGATCAATATAGTACATATAACCTGCTGGTTTACTACCCCTTCGAGTTGATCAATATAGTACATATAACCTGCTGGTTTACAACCTTCTCGAGTTGATCAATATAGTACATATAACCTGTTGGTTTACTACCCTCTCGAGTTGATTAATATAGTACATATAACCTGCTGGTATACTACCCCCTCGAGTTACTCAATATAGTACATATAACCTGCTGGTTGACTACCCTCTCGAGTTGATCAATATAGTACATATAACCTGCTTGTTTACTACCCTTCGAGTTGATCAATATAGTACAGATAACCTGCTGGTTTACTACCCCCTCGAGTTGATTAATATAGTACATATAACATGCTGGTTTACTACCCCCTCGAGTTGATCAATATTGTGCATATAACCTGCTGGTTTACTAACACCTCGAGTTGATCAATATAGTACATATAACCTGCTGGTTTACTACCCCCTCGAGTCGGTCAATATAGTGCATATAACCTGCTGGTTTACTACCCCCTCGAGTTGATCAATATAGTACATATAACCTGCTGGGTTACTACCCCTTCGAGTTGATCAATATAGTACATATAACCTGCTGGTTTACTACCCCCTCGAGTTGATCAATATAGTACATATAACCTGCTTGTTTACTACCCCCTCGAGTTGATCAATATAGTTCATATAACCTGCTTGTTTACTACCCCCTCGAGTTGATCAATATAGTCCATATAACCTGCTGGTTTACTACCCCCTCGAGTTGATCAATATAGTACATATAACCTGCTGGTTTACTACCCCCTCGAGTTGATCAATATAGTACATATAACCTGCTTGTTTACTACCCCCTCGAGTTGATCAATATAGTTCATATAACCTGCTTGTTTACTACCCCCTCGAGTTGATCAATATAGTCCATATAACCTGCTTGTTTACTACCCCCTCGAGTTGATCAATATAGTCCATATAACCTGCTGGTTTACTACCCCCTCGAGTTGATCAATATAGTACATATAACCTGCTTGTTTACTACCCCCTCGAGTTGATCAATATAGTACATATAACCTGCTTGTTTACTACCCCCCTCGAGTTGATCAATATAGTACATATAACCTGCTGGTTTACTACCCCCTCGAGTTGATCAATATAGTGCATATAACCTGCTTGTTTACTACCCTCTTGAGTTGATCAATATAGTACATATAACCTGCTGGTTTACTACCCTCTCGAGTTGATCAATATAGTGCATATAACCTGCTGGTTTACTACCCCCTCGAGTTGATCAATATAGTACATATAACCTGCTTGTTTACTACCCCCTCGAGTTGATCAATATAGTCCATATAACCTGCTGGTTTACTACCCCCTCGAGTTGATCAATATAGTCCATATAACCTGCTGGTTTACTACCCCCCTCGAGTTGATCAATATAGTACATATAACCTGCTTGTTTACTACCCCCTCGAGTTGATCAATATAGTCCATATAACCTGCTGGTTTACTACCCCCTCGAGTTGATCAATATAGTACATATAACCTGCTGGTTTACTACCCTCTTGAGTTGATCAATATAGTACATATAACCTGCTTGTTTACTACCCCCTCGAGTTGATCAATATTGTGCATATAACCTGCTGGTTTACTAACACCTCGAGTTGATCAATATAGTACATATAACCTGCTTGTTTACTACCCCCTCGAGTCGGTCAATATAGTGCATATAACCTGCTGGTTTACTACCCCCTCGAGTTGATCAATATAGTACATATAACCTGCTGGGTTACTACCCCTTCGAGTTGATCAATATAGTACATATAACCTGCTGGTTTACTACCCCCTCGAGTTGATCAATATAGTACATATAACCTGCTTGTTTACTACCCCCTCGAGTTGATCAATATAGTTCATATAACCTGCTTGTTTACTACCCCCTCGAGTTGATCAATATAGTCCATATAACCTGCTGGTTTACTACCCCCTCGAGTTGATCAATATAGTACATATAACCTGCTGGTTTACTACCCTCTTGAGTTGATCAATATAGTCCATATAACCTGCTGGTTTTCTACCCCCTCGAGTTGCTCCATATGGTACATATAACCTGCTGGTTTACTACCCCCTCGAGTTGATCAATATAGTACATATAACCTGCTGGTTTACTACCCCCTCGAGTTGATCAATATAGTACATATAACCTGCTGGTTTACTACCCCCTCGAGTTGATCAATATAGTACATATAACCTGCTGGTTTACTACCCCCTCGAGTTGATCAATATAGTTCATATAACCTGCTTGTTTACTACCCCCTCGAGTTGATCAATATAGTCCATATAACCTGCTGGTTTACTACCCCCTCGAGTTGATCAATATAGTACATATAACCTGCTGGTTTACTACCCCCTCGAGTTGATCAATATAGTACATATAACCTGCTGGTTTAGTACCCCCTCGAGTTGATCAATATAGTACATATAACCTGCTGGTTTACTACCCCCTCGAGTTACTCAATATAGTACATATAACCTGCTTGTTTACTACCCTCTTGAGTTGATCAATATAGTACATATAACCTGCTGGTTTACTACCCCCTCGAGTTGATCAATATAGTACATATAACCTGCTTGTTTACTACCCCCTCAAGTGGATCAATATAGTTCATATAACCTGCTTGTTTACTACACCCTCGAGTTGATCAATATAGTCCATATAACCTGCTGGTTTACTACCCCCTCGAGTTGATCAATATAGTACATATAACCTGCTTGTTTACTACCCTCTTGAGTTGATCAATATAGTACATATAACCTGCTGGTTTACTACCCCTCGAGTTGATCAATATAGTACATATAACCTGCTTGTTTACTACCCCCTCGAGTTGATCAATATAGTACATATAACCTGCTTGTTTACTACCCCCTCGAGTTGATCAATATAGTACATATAACCTGCTTGTTTACTACCCTCTTGAGTTGATCAATATAGTACATATAACATGCTGGTTTACTACCCCCTCGAGTTGATCAATATAGTACATATAACCTGCTGGTTTAGTACCCCCTCGAGTTGATCAATATAGTACATATAACCTGCTGGTTTACTACCCCCTCGAGTTACTCAATATAGTACATATAACCTGCTTCTTTACTACCCTCTTGAGTTGATCAATATAGTACATATAACCTGCTGGTTTACTACCCCCTCGAGTTGATCAATATAGTACATACAACCTGCTTGTTTACTACCCCCTCGAGTTGATCAATATAGTTCATATAACCTGCTTGTTTACTACCCCCTCGAGTTGATCAATATAGTCCATATAACCTGTTGGTTTACTACCCCCTCGAGTTGATCAATATAGTACATATAACCTGCTTGTTTACTACCCTCTTGAGTTGATCAATATAGTACATATAACCTGCTGGTTTACTACCCCTCGAGTTGATCAATATAGTACATATAACCTGCTTGTTTACTACCCCCTCGAGTTGATCAATATAGTACATATAACCTGCTTGTTTACTACCCTCTCGAGTTGATCAATATAGTACATATAACCTGCTTGTTTACTACCCTCTCGAGTTGATCAATATAGTACATATAACCTGCTGGTTTACTACCCTCTTGAGTTGATCAATATAGTACATATAACCTGCTTGTTTACTACCCCCTCGAGTTGATCAATATTGTGCATATAACCTGCTGGTTTACTAACACCTCGAGTTGATCAATATAGTACATATAACCTGCTGGTTTACTACCCCCTCGAGTCAGTCAATATAGTGCATATAACCTGCTGGTTTACTATCCCCTCGAGTTGATCAATATAGTTCATATAACCTGCTTGTTTACTACACTCTCGAGTTGATCAATATAGTACATATAACCTGCTTGTTTACTACCCTCTTGAGTTGATCAATATAGTACATATAACCTGCTGGTTTACTACCCACTCGAGTTACTCAATATAGTACATATAACCTGCTGGTTTACTACCCTCTCGAGTCGGTCAATATAGTGCATATAACCTGCTGGTTTACTACCCCCTCGAGTTGATCAATATAGTACATATAACCTGCTGGGTTACTACCCCTTCGAGTTGATCAATATAGTACATATAACCTGCTGGTTTACTACCCCCTCGAGTTGATCAATATAGTACATATAACCTGCTTGTTTACTACCCCCTCGAGTTGATCAATATAGTTCATATAACCTGCTTGTTTACTACCCCCTCGAGTTGATCAATATAGTCCATATAACCTGCTGGTTTACTACCCCCTCGAGTTGATCAATATAGTACATATAACCTGCTTGTTTACTACCCCCTCGAGTTACTCAATATAGTCCATATAACCTGCTGGTTTACTACCCCCTCGAGTTGATCAATATAGTCCATATAACCTGCTGGTTTACTACCCCCTCGAGTTGATCAATATAGTACATATAACCTGCTGGTTTACTACCCCCTCGAGTTGACCAATATAGTACATATAACCTGCTGGTTTACTACCCCCTCGAGTTGATCAATATAGTCCATATAACCTGCTGGTTTACTACCCCCTCGAGTTGATCAATATAGTACATATAACCTGCTGGTTTACTACCCCCTCGAGTTGATCAATATAGTACATATAACCTGCTGGTTTACTACCCCCTCGAGTTGATCAATATAGTCCATATAACCTGCTGGTTTACTACCCCCTCGAGTTGATCAATATAGTACATATAACCTGCTGGTTTACTACCCCCTCGAGTTGATCAATATGGTCCATATAACCTGCTGGTTTACTACCCCCTCGAGTTGATCAATATAGTACATATAACCTGCTGGTTTACTACCCCCTCGAGTTGATCAATATAGTACATATAACCTGCTGGTTTACTACCCTCTCGAGTTGATCAATATAGTCCATATAACCTGCTGGTTTACTACCCCCTCGAGTTGATCAATATAGTACATATAACCTGCTGGTTTACTACCCCCTCGAGTTGATCAATATAGTACATATAACCTGCTTGTTTACTACCCTCTCGAGTTGATCAATATAGTACATATAACATGCTGGTTTACTACCCCCTCGAGTTGATCAATATTGTGCATATAACCTGCTGGTTTACTAACACCTCGAGTTGATCAATATAGTACATATAACCTTTTTGTTTACTACCCCCTCGAGTTGATCAATATAGTACATATAACCTGCTGGTTTACTACCCCCTCGAGTCGGTCAATATAGTGCATATAACCTGCTGGTTTACTACCCCCTCGAGTTCATCAATATAGTACATATAACCTGCTGGGTTACTACCCCTTCGAGTTGATCAATATAGTACATATAACCTGCTTGTTTACTACCCCCTCGAGTTGATCAATATAGTTCATATAACCTGCTTGTTTACTAACCCCTCGAGTTGATCAATATAGTCCACATAACCTGCTGGTTTACTACCCCCTCGAGTTGATCAATATAGTACATATAACCTGCTTGTTTACTACCCCCTCGAGTTACTCAATATAGTACATATAACCTGCTGGTTTACTACCCTCTCGAGTCGATCAATATAGTACATGTAACCTGCTTGTTTACTACCCCCTCGAGTTACTCAATATAGTACATATAACCTGCTGGTTTACTACCCCCTCGAGTTACTCAATATAGTACATATAACCTGCTGGTTTACTACACCCTCGAGTTGATCAATATAGTACATATAACCTGCTGGTTTACTACCCCCTCGAGTTACTCAATATAGTTCATATAACCTGCTTGTTTACTAACACCTCGAGTTGATCAATATAGTACATTTAACCTGCTGGTTTACTACCCCCTCGAGTTGATCAATATAGTACATATAACCTGCTGGTTTACTATCACCTCGAGTTGATCAATATAGTACATATAACCTGCTGGTTTACAACCCCCTCGAGTTACTCAATGTAGTGCATATAACCTGCTGGTTTACTACCCTCTCGAGTTGATCAATATAGTACATATAACCTGCTGGTTTACTACCCCCTCAAGTTGATCAATATAGTACATATAACCTGCTGGTTTACTACCCCCTCGAGTTGATCAATATAGTACATATAACCTGTTGGTATACTATCCTCTCCAGTTACTCAATGTAGTACATATAACCTGCTGGTTTACTACCCTCTCGAGTTGATCAATATAGTACATATAACCTGCTGGTTTAGTACCCCCTCGAGTTGATCAATATAGTACATATAACCGGCTGGTTTACTACCCCCTCGAGGTGATCAATATAGTACATATAACCTGCTGGTTTACTACCCCCTCGAGTTGATCAATATAGTACATATAACCGGCTGGTTTCCTACCCCCTCGAGTCGATCAATACAGTACATATAATCTGCTGGTTTTCTACCCCCTCGAGTTGATCAATATAGTACATATAACCTGCTGGTTTACTACCCTTTCGAGTCCATCAATATAGTACATATAACCTGCTGGTTTACTACCCCCTCGAGTTGATCAATATAGTACATATAACCTGCTGGTTTACTACCCCCTTGAGTTGATTATATAGTACATATAACCTGCTGGTTTACTACCCCCTCGAGTTACTCAATATAGTGCATATAACCTGCTGGTTTACTACCCTCTCGAGTTGATCAATATAGTACATATAACCAGCTGGTTTACTACCCCCTCGAGTTGATCAATATAGTACATATAACCTGCTGGTTTACTACCCTCTCGAGTTGATCAATATAGGACATATAACCTGCTGGTTTACTACCCCCTCGAGTTGATCAATATAGTACATATAACCTGCTGGTTTACTACCCCCTCGAGTTACTCAATGTAGTGCATATAACCTGCTGGTTTACTACCCTCTCGAGTTGATCAATATAGGACATATAACCTGCTGGTTTACTACCCCCTCGAGTTGATCAATATAGTACATATAACCTGCTGGTTTACTACCCTCTCGAGTTGATCAATATAGTACATATAACCTGCTTGTTTACTACCCCCTCGAGTTACTCAGTATAGTACATATAACTTGCTGGTTTACTACCCTCTCGAGTTGATCAATATAGTACATATAACCTGCTGGTTTACTATCACCTCGAGTTGATCAATATAGTACATATAACCTGCTGGTTTACAACCCCCTCGAGTTACTCAATGTAGTGCATATAACCTGCTGGTTTACTACCCTCTCGGGTTGATCAATATAGTACATATAACCTGCTGGTTTACTACCCCCTCGAGTTGATCAATATAGTACATATAACCTGCTGGTTTAGTACCCCCTCGAGTTGATCAATATAGTACATATAACCTGTTGGTATACTATCCTCTCCAGTTACTCAATGTAGTACATATAACCTGCTGGTTTACTACCCCCTCGAGGTGATCAATATAGTACATATAACCTGCTGGTTTACTACCCCCTCGAGGTGATCAATATAGTACATATAACCGGCTGGTTTCCTACCCCCTCGAGTTGATCAATATAGTACATATAACCTGCTGGTTTACAACCCCATCGAGTTACTCAGTATAGTACATATAACCTGCTGGTTTACTACCCCCTCGAGTTGATCAATATAGTACATATAACCTGCTGGTTTACTACCCCCACGAGTTACTCAATGCAGTGCATATAAGCTGCTGGTTTACTATCTTCTCGAGTTGATCAATATAGTACATATAACCTGCTGGTTTACTACCCCCTCGAGTTGATCAAAATAGTACATATAACCTGCTGGTTTACTACCCCCTCGAGTTGATCAATATAGTGCATATAACCTGCTCGTTTACTACCCCTTCGAGTTGATCATTATAGTACATATAACCTGCTGGTTTACTAACCCCTCGAGTTGATCAATATAGTACATATAACCTGCTGGTTTACTACCCCCTCGAGTTGATCAATATAGTACATATAAGCTGCTGGTTTACTACCCCCTCGAGTTGATCAATATAGTGCATATAACCTGCTGGTTTACTACCCCTTCGAGTTGATCAATATAGTACATATAACCTGCCGGTTTACTATCCCCTCAAGTCGATCAATACAGTACATATAATCTGCTGGTTTTCTACCCCCTCGAGTTGATCAATATAGTACATATAACCTGCTGGTTTACTACCCCTTCGAGTTCATCAATATAGTACATATAACCTGCTGGTTTACTACCCCCTCGAGTTGATCAATATAGTACATATAACCTGCTGGTTTACTACCCCCTCGAGTTGATTAATATAGTACATATAACCTGCTGGTTTACTACCCCCTCGAGTTACTCAATATAGTGCATATAACCTGCTGGTTTACTACCCTCTCGAGTTGATCAATATAGTACATATAACCAGCTGGTTTACTACCCCCTCGAGTTGATCAATATAGTACATATAACCTGCTGGTTTACTACCCCCTCGAATTGATCAATATAGTACATATAACCTGCTGGTTTACTACCCCCTCGAGTTACTCAATGTAGTGCATATAACCTGCTGGTTTACTACCCTCTCGAGTTGATCAATATAGGACATATAACCTGCTGGTTTACTACCCCTCGAGTTGATAAATATAGAGTACATATAACCTGCTGGTTTACTACCCCCTCGAGTTGATCAATATAGTACATATAACCTGCTGGTTTAGTACCCCCTCTAGTTGATCAATATAGTACATATAACCTGCTGGTTTAGTACCCCCTCGAGTTGATCAATGTAGTACATATAACCTGCTGGTTTACTACCCTCTCGAGTTGATCAATATAGTTCATATAACCTGCTGGTTTACTACCCCTTCGAGTTGCTCAATATAGTACATATAACCTGCTGGTTTACGACCCTCTCGAGTTGATCAATATAGTACATATAACCTGCTGGTTTACTACACTCTCGAGTTGAACAATATAGTACATATAACCTTCTTGTTTACTACCCTCTCGAGTTGATCAATATAGTGCATATAACCTGCTGGTTTCCTACCCCCTCGAGTTACTCAATGTAGTGCATATAACCTGCTGGTTTACAACCCCCTCGTGTTGATCAATATAGTACATATAACCTGCTGGTTTAGTACCCCCTCGAGTTGATCAATATAGTACATATAACCTGCTGGTTTACTACCCCTTCGAGTTGATCAATATAGTACATATAACCTGCTGGTTTACTACACCCTCGAGTTATTCAATATAGTGCATAAACCTGCTGGTTTACTACCCCCTCGAGTTACTCAATGTAGTGCATGTAACCTGCTGGTTTACTACCCCCTCGAGTTGACCAATATAGTACATATAACCTGCTGGTTTACTACCCCCTCGAGTTGATCATGATAGTACATATAACCTGCTGGTATACTACCCCCTCGAGCTACTCAATATAGTGCATATTACCTGCTGGTTTACTACCCCCTCGAGTTGATCAATATAGTACATATAACCTGCTGGTTTACTACCCCCTCGAGTTACTCAATATAGTACATATAACCTGCCGGTTTACTACCCCTTCGAGTTGATCAATATAGTACATAAAACCTGCTGGTTTAGTACCCCCTCGAGTTGATCAATATAGTACATATAACCTGCTGGTTTAGTACCCCTCGAGTTGATCAATATAGTACATATAACCTGCTGGTTTACTACCCCCTCGAGTTACTCAATGTAGTGCATATAACCTGCTGGTTTACTACCCCCTCGAGTTGATCAATATAGTACATATAACCAGCTGGTTTACTACCCCCTCGAGTTGATTAATATAGTACATATAACCTGCTGGTTTACTAACCCCTCGAGTTACTCAATGTAGTGCATATAACCTGCTGGTTTACTACCCCCTCGAGTTACTCAATGTAGTGCATATAACCTGCTGGTTTACTACCCCCTCGAGTTGATCAATATAGTAAATATAACCTGCTGGTTTACTACCCTCTCGAGTTGATGAATATAGTACATATAATTTGCTGTTTACTACCACTCGAGTTGATCAATATAGTACATATAACCTGCTGGTTTACTACCCCCTCGAGTTACTCAATGTAGTGCATATAACCGGCTGGTTTACTACCCTCTCGAGTTGATTAATATAGTACATATAATCTGCTGGTTTACTACCCCCTCGAGTTGATCAATATAGTACTTATAACCTGCTGGTTTACTACCCCCTCGAGTTACTCAATGTAGTGCATATAACCTGATGGTTTACTACCCCTCGAGTTGATCAATATAGTACATATAACCTGCTGGTTTACTACCCTCTCGAGTTGATCAATATAGTACATATAATTTGCTGTTTACTACCACTCGAGTTGATCAATATAGTACATATAACCTGCTGGTTTACTACCCCCTCGAGTTACTCAATGTAGTGCATATAACCGGCTGGTTTACTACCCTCTCGAGTTGATTAATATAGTACATATAACCTGCTGGTTTACTACCCTCTCGAGTTGATCAATATAGTACATATAATCTGCTGGTTTACTACCCCCTCGAGTTGATCAATATAGTACATATAACCTGCTGGTTTACTACCCCCTCGAGTTACTCAATGTAGTGCATATAACCTGCTGGTTTACTACCCTCTCGAGTTGATCAATATAGTACATATGACCTTCTGGTTTACTACCCCCTCGAGTTGATCAATATAGTACATATAACCTACTGGTTTACTATCCCCTTGAGTTGATTAATATAATACATATAACCTGCTGGTTTAGTACCCCCTCGAGTTGATCAATATAGTGCACATAACCTGCTGGTTTACTACCCCGTCGAGTTGATCAATATAGTACATATAACCTGCTGGATTACTACCCCCTCGAGTTGATCAATATAGTACATATAACCTGCAGGTTTACTATCCCCTCGAGTTGATCAATATAGTACATATAACCTGCTGGTTTACTACCCCCTCGAGTTGATCAATATAGTACATATAACCTGCTGGTTTACTATCCCCTCGAGTTGATCAATATAGTACATATAACCTGCTGGTTTACTACCCCCTCGAGTTGATCAATATAGTACATATAACCTGCTGCTTTACTACCCCTTTGAGTTGTTCAATACAGTACATATAACCTGCTGGTTTACTATCCCCTCGAGTTGATCAATATAGTACATATAACCTGCTGGTTTACTACCCCCTCGAGTTGATCAATATAGTACATATAACCTGCTGGTTTACTACCCCCTTGAGTTGATCAATATAGTACATATAACCTGCTGGTTTACTACCCCCTTGAGTTGATCAATGTAGTACATATAACCTGCTGGTTTACTACCCCCTCGAGTTGATCAATATAGTACATATATCCTGCTTGTTTACTACCCCCTCGAGTTACTCAATATAGTACATATAACCTGCGGGTTTACTACCCTCTCGAGTTGATCAATATAGTACATATAACCTGCTTGTTTACTACCCGCTCGAGTTGATCAATATAGTACATATAACCTGCTGGTTTACTACCCCCTCGAGTTGATCAATATAGTACATGTATCCTGCTTGTTTACTACCCCCTCGAGTTACTCAATATAGTACATATAACCTGCGGGTTTACTACCCTCTCGAGTTGATCAATATAGTACATATAACCTGCTTGTTTACTACCCACTCGAGTTGATCAATATAGTACATATAACCTGCTGGTTTACTATCCCCTCGAGTTACTCAATATAGTACATATAACCTGCGGGTTTACTACCCTCTCGAGTTGATCAATATAGTGCATATAACCAGCTGGTTTACTACCCCCTCGAGTTGATCAATATAGTGCATATAACCTGCTGGTTTATTACCCCCTCATGTTGATCAATATAGTACATATAACCTGCTGGTTTACTACCCCTTCGAGTTGATCAATATAGTACATATAGCCTGCTGGTTTACTACCCTCTCGAGTTGATCAATATAGTACATATAACCTGCTTGTTTACTACCCCCTCGAGTTACTCAATATAGTACATATAACCTGCTGGTTTACTACCCTCTCGAGTTGATCAATATAGTACATATAACCTGCTTGTTTACTACCCCCTCGAGTTGATCAATATAGTACATATAACCTGCTGGTTTACTACCCTCTCGAGTTGATTAATATAGTACATATAACCTGCTGGTTTACTACCCCTTCGAGTTGATCAATATAGTACATATAACCTGCTGGTTTATTACCCCCTCGAGTTGATCAATATAGTACATATAACCTGCTGGTTTACTACCCTCTCGAGTTGATCAATATAGTACATATAACCTGCTGGTTTACTACCCCCTCGAGTTGATCAATATAGTACATACAACCTGCTGGTTTACAACCCTCTCGAGTTGATCAATATAGTACATATAACCTGCTGGTTTACTACCCTCTCGAGTTGATCAATATAGTACATATAACCTGCTGGTTTACTACCCTCTCGAGTTGATCAATATAGTACATATAACCTGCTGGTTTACTACCCCCTCGAAATGATCAATATAGTACATATAACCTGCTGGTTTACTATCCCCTCGAGTTGATCAATATAGTACATATAACCTGCTGGTTTACTACCCCCTCGAGTTACTCAATGTAGTGCATATAACCTGCTGGTTTACTACCCTCTCGAGTTGATCAATATAGTACATATAACCTGCTGGTATACTACCCCCTCGAGTTGATCAATATAGTACATATAACCTGCTGGTTTACTACCCCCTCGAGTTGATCAATATAGTACATATAACCTGCTGGTTTACTATCCCCTCGAGTTAGTCAATGTAGTACATATAACCTGCTGGTTTACTACCCTCTCGAGTTGATCAATATAGTAAATATAACCTGCTGGTTTACTACCCCCTCGAGTTGATCAATATAGTACATATAACCTGCTGGTTTCCTACCCCCTCGAGTTGATCAATATAGTACATATAACCTGCTGGTTTACTACCCCCTCGAGTTACTCAATGTAGTGCATATAACCTGCTGGTTTACAGCCCTCTTGAGTTGATCAATATAGTACATAAAACCTGCTGGTTTACTACCCCCTCGAGGTGATCAAAATAGTACATATAACCTGCTGGTTTACTACCCCCTCGAGTTGATCAATATAGTGCATATAACCTGCTCGTTTACTACCCCTTTGAGTTGATCATTATAGTACATATAACCTGCTGGTTTACTAACCCCTCGAGTTGATCAATATATTACATATAACCTGCTGGTTTACTACCCCGTCGAGTTGATCAATATAGTACATATAACCTGCCGGTTTACTACCCCCTCGAGTTGATAAATATAGTGCATATAACCTGCTGGTTTACTACTCCTTCGAGTTGACCAATATAGTACATATAACCTGCTTGTTTACTATTCCCTTGAGTTGATCAATACAGTACATATAACCTGCTGGTATTCTACCCCCTCGAGTTGATCAATATAGTACATATAACCTGCTGGTTTGCTACCCCTTCGAGTTGATCAATATAGTACATATAACCTTCTGGTTTACTACCCCCTCGAGTTGATCAATATAGTACATATAACCTGCTGGTTTACTACCCCCTCGAGTTGATTAATATAGTACATATAACCTGCTGGTTTGCTACCCCCTCAAGTTACTCAATGTAGTGCATATAACCTGCTGGTTTACTACCCTCTCGAGTTGATCAATATAGTACATATAACCTGCCGGTTTACTACCCCCTCGAGTTGATCAATATAGTACATATAACCTGCTGGTTTACTACCCCCTCGAGTTGATCAATATAGTACATATAACCTGCTGGTTTACTACCCCCTCGAGTTGATCAATATAGTGCATATAACCTGCTCGATTACTACCCCTTCGAGTTCATCATTATAGTACATATAACCTGCTGGTTTACTAAGCCCTCGAGTTGATCAATATAGTACATATAACCTGCTGGTTTACTACCGACTAGAGTTGATCAATATAGTATATATAACCTGCTGGTTTACTACCCCATCGAGTTGATCAATATAGTACATATAACCTGCTGGTTTAGTACCCCGTCGAGTTGATCAATATAGTACATATAAATTGCTGGTTTAGTACCACCTCGAGCTGATCAATATAGTACATATAACCTGCTGGTTTACTACCCTCTCGAGTTGATCAATATAGTGCATATAACCTGCTGGTTTACTACCCCCTCGAGTTACTCAATGTAGTGCATATAACCTGCTGGTTTACTACGCCCTCGAGTTGATCAATATAGTACATATAACCTGCTGGTTTAGTACCACCTCGAGTTGATCAATATAGTACATATAACCTGCTGGTTTACTACCCCTTCGAGTTGATCAATATTGTACATATAACCTGCTGGTTTACTACCCCCTCGAGTTACTCTATATAGTGCATATAACCTGCTGGTTTACTACCCCCTCGAGTTACTCAATGTAGTGCATATAACCTGCTGGTTTACTACCCCCTCGAGTTACTCAATGTAGTGCATATAACCTGCTGGTTTACTAACCCCTCGAGTTGATCAATATAGTACATATAACCTGCTGGTTTACTACCCCCTCGAGTTGATCAATATAGTACATATAACCTGCTGGTTTACTACCCCCTCGAGTTACTCAATATAGTGCATATAACCTGCTGGTTTTCTACCCCCTCGAGTTACTCAATATAGTACATATAACCTGCCGGTTTACTACCCCTTCGAGTTGATCAATATAGTACATATAACCTGCTGGTTTCGTACCCCCTCGAGTTGATCAATATAGTACATATCACCTGCTGGTTTAGTAACCCCTCGAGTTGATCAATATAGTACATATAACCTGCTGGTTTACTACCCCCTCGAGTTACTCAATGTAGTGCATATAACCTGCTGGTTTACTACCCCCCTCGAGTTACTCAATGTAGTGCATATACCCTGCTGGTTTACTAACCCCTCGAGTTGATCAATATAGTACATATAACCTGCCGGTTTACTACCTCTTCGAGTTGATCAATATAGTACATATAACCTGCTGGTTTAGTACCCCCTCGAGTTGATCAATATAGTACATATAACCTGCTGGTTTCGTACCCCCTCGAGTTGATCAATATAGTACATATAACCTGCTGGTTTTCTACCCTCTCGACTTGATCAATATAGTACATATAACCTGCTGGTTTACTACCCCTTCGAGTTGATCAATATAGTACATATAACCTGCTTGTTTACTACCCCCCTCGAGTTACTCAATGTAGTGCATATAACCTGCTGGTTTACTACCCCCTCGAGTTACTCAATGTAGTGCATATACCCTCCTGGTTTACTAACCCCTCGAGTTGATCAATATAGTACATATAACCTGCCGGTTTACTACCTGTTCGAGTTGATCAATATAGTACATATAACCTGCTGGTTTAGTACCCCCTCGAGTTGATCAATATAGTACATATAACCTGCTGGTTTAGTACCCCCTCGAGTTGATCAATATAGTACATATAACCTGCTGGTTTAGTACCCCCTCGAGTTGATCAATATAGTACATATAACCTGCTGGTTTACTACCCTCTCGAATTGATCAATATAGTACATATAACCTGCTGGTTTACTACCCTCTCGAGTTGATCAATATAGCGCATATAACCTGCTGGTTTACTACCCTCTCGAGTTGATCAATATAGTGCATATAACCTGCTGGTTTACTATCCCCTCGAGTTACTCAATGTAGTGCATATAACCTGCTGGTTTGCTACCCCCTCAAGTTGATCAATATAGTACATATAACCTGCTGGTTTTGTACCCCCTCGAGTTGATCAATATAGTACATATAACCTGCTGGTTTACTACCCCTTCGAGTTGATCAATATAGTACATATAACCTGCTGGTTTACTACCCCCTCGAGTTACTCAATATACTGCATATAATCTGCTGGTTTACTACCCCCTCGAGTTACTCAATGTAGTGCATATAACCTGCTGGTTTACTACCCCCTCGAGTTACTCAATGTAGTGCATATAACCTGCTGGTTTACTACCCCCTCGAGTTGATCAATATAGTACATATAACCTGCTGGTTTACTACCCCCTCGAGTTGATCAATATAGTACATATAACCTGCTGGTTTACTACCCCCTCGAGATACTCAATATACTGCATATAACCTGCTGGTTTACTACCCCCTCGAGTTACTAAATATAGTACATTTAACCTGCCGGTTTACTACCCCTTCAAGTTGATCAATATAGTACATATAACCTGCTGGTTTACTACCCCCTCGAGTTGATCAATATAGTACATATAACCTACTGGTTTACTACACCTTTGACTTGATCAATATTGTACATATAACCTACTGGTTTACTACCCCCTCGATTTGATCAATATAGTACATATAACCTGCTGGTTTACTATCCCCTCGAGTTGATCAATATAGTGCATATAACCTGCTGGTTTACTATCCCTTCGAGTTGATCAATATAGTACATACAACCTGCTGGTTTACTACCCCCTCGAGTTGATCAATATAGTACATATAACCAGCTGGTTTACTACCCCCTCGAGTTGATCAATATAGTACATATAACCTGCTGGTTTACTACCCCCTCGAGTTACTCAATGTAGTGCATATAACCTGCTGGTTTACTACCCTCTCGAGTTGATCAATATAGTACATATAACCTCTGGTTTACTACCCCCTCCAGTTGATCAATATAGTACATATAACCTGCTGGTTTACTATCCCCTCAAGTTGATTAATATAGTACATATAACCTGCTGGTTTAGTACCGCCTCGAGTTGATCAATATAGTGCATATAACCTGCTGGTTTACTACCCCCTCGAGTTGATCAATATAGTACATATAACCTGCTGGTTTACTACCCCCTCGAGTTACTCAATATAGTGCATATAACCTGCTTGTTTACTACCCCCTCGAGTTACTCAATGTAGTGCATATAACCTGCTGGTTTACTATCCCCTCGGGTTGATCAATATAGTACATATAACCTGCTGGTTTACTACCCCCTCGAGTTACTCAATGTAGTGCATATAACCTGCTGGTTTACAAACCCCTTGAGTTACTCAATATAGTGCATATAACCTGCTTGTTTACTACCCCCCTCGAGTTACTCAATGTAGTGCATATAACCTGCTGGTTTACTACCCCTCGAGTTGATCAATATAGTACATATAACCTGCTGGTTTACTACCCCCTCGAGTTGATCAATATAGTACATATAACCTGCTTGTTTACTACCCCCTCGAGTTACTCAATGTAGTGCATATAACCTGCTGGTTTACTACCCCTCGAGTTGATCAATATAGTACATATAACCTGCCGGTTTACTACCCCTTCGAGTTGATCATTATAGTACATATAACCTTTTTGTTTACTACCCCCTCGAGTTGATCAATATAGTACATATAACCTGCTGGTTTACTACCCCCCTCGAGTTGATCAATATAGTACATATAACCTGCTGGTTTACTACCCCCTCGAGTTGATCAATATAGTACATATAACCTGCTGGTTTACTACCCCCTCGAGTTACTCAATGTAGTACATATAACCAGCTGGTTTACTACCCTCTCGAGTTGATCAATATAGTACATATAACCTTCTGGTTTACTACCCCCTCGAGTTGATCAATATAGTATATAAAACCTGCTGGTTTACTATCCCCTCGAGTTGATTAATATAGTACATATAACCTGCTGGTTCAGTACCCCCTCGAGTTGATCAATATAGTGCATATAACCTGCTGGTTTCCTACCCCCTCGAGTTGATCAATATAGTACATACAACCTGCTGGTTTACTACCCCCTCGATTTACTCAATGTAGTGCATATAACCTGCTGGTTTACTAACCCTCGAGTTGATCAATATAGTACATATAACCTGCTGGTTTACTACCCCCCCAAGTTGATCAATATAGTACATATAACCTGCTGGTTTACTACCCCTCGAGTTACTCAATGTAGTGCATATAACCTGCTGGTTTACTACCCTCTCGAGTTGATCAATATAGTACATATAACCTTCTGGTTTACTACCCCCCTCGAGTTGATCAATATAGTACATATAACCTGCTGGTTTACTATCCCTTCGAGTTGATTAATATAGTACATATAACCTGCTGGTTTAGTACCCCCTCGAGTTGATCAATATAGTGCCTATAACCTGCTGGTTTACTACCCCCTCGAGTTGATCAATATAGTACATATAACCTGCTGCTTTACTACCCCCTCGAGTTGATCAATATAGTATATATAACCCACTGGTTTACTACCCCCTCGAGTTGATCAGTATAGTACATATAACCTGCTGGTTTACTACCCCCTCGAGTTATCAATGTAGTGCATATAACCTGCTGGTTTACTAACCTCTCGAGTTGATCAATATAGTACATATAACCTGCTGGTTTAGTACCCTTCGTGATGATCAATATAGTGCATATAACCTGCTTGTTTACTACCCCCTCGAGTTGATGAATATAGTACATATAACCTGCTGGTTTACTAACCCCTCGAGTTGATGAATATAGTACATATAACCTGCTGGTTTACTATCCCCTCGAGTTGATCAATAAAGTACATATAACCTGCTGGTTTACTACCCCTCGAGTTGATCAATATAGTACATATAACCTGCTGGTTTACTACCCCCTCGAGTTGATCAATATAGTACATATAACCTGCTGGTTTACTACCCCCTCGAGTTGATCAATATAGTACATATAACCTGCTGTTTACTACCCCTCGAGTTGATCAATATAGTACATATAACCTGCTGGTTTACTACCCCCTCGAGTTATTCAATGTAGTGCATATAACCGGCTGGTTTACTACCCTCTCGAGTTGATTGATATAGTACATATAATCTGCTGGTTTACTACCCCCTCGAGTTGATCAATATAGTACATATAACCTGCTGGTTTACTACCCCCTCGAGTTGATCAATCCCTCGAGTTGATCAATATAGTACATATAACCTGCTGGTTTACTACGCCCTCGAGTTGATCAATATAGTACATATAACCTGCTGGTTTACTACACCCTCGAGTTGATCAATATAGTACATATAACCTGCTGGTTTACTACCCCTCGAGTTGATCAATATAGTACATATAACCTGCTGGTTTACTACCCCCACGAGTTACTCAATGTAGTGCATATAACCTGCTGGTTTACTACCCCCTCGAGTTACTCAATATAGTACATATAACCTGCTGGTTTACTACCCCCTCGAGTTACTCAATGTAGTGCATATATCCCGCTGGTTTACTACCCTCTCGAGTTGATTAATATAGTACATATAACCTGCTAGTTTACTACCCCCTCGAGTTGATCAATATAGCACATATAACCTGCTGGTTTACTACCCCCTCGAGTTAATCAATATAGTACATATAACCTGCTGGTTTACTACCCCCTCGAGTTACTCAATGTAGTGCATATAACCTGCTGGTTTACTACCCTCTCGAGTTGATTAATATAGTACATATAACCTGCTGGTTTACTACCCCCTCGAGTTGATCAATATAGTACATATAACCTGCTTGTTTACTACCCCCTCGAGTTGATCAATATAGTACATATAACCTGCTGGTTTACTACCCTCTCGAGTTGATCAATATAGTACATATAACCTGCTGGTTTACTACCCCTCGAGTTGATCAATATAGTGCATATAACCTGCCGGTTTACTACCCCCACGAGTTACTCAATGTAGTGCATATAACCTGCTTGTTTACTACCCTCTCGAGTTGATTAATATAGTACATATAACCTGCTGGTTTACTACCCCCTCAAGTTGATCAATATAGTACAGATAACCTGGTGGTTTACTACCCCCTCGAGTTACTCAATGTAGCGCATACAACATGCTTGTTTACTACCCTCTCGAGTTGATTAATATAGTACATTTAATCTGCTGGTTTACTTCCCCCTCGAGTTGATCAATATAGTACATATAACCTGCTGGTTTACTACCCCCTCGTGTTACTCAATGTAGTGCATATAACCTGCTGGTTTACTACCCTCTCGAGTTGATTAATATAGTACATATAACCTGCTGGTTTACTACCCCCTCGAGTTGATCAATATAGTACATATAACCTGCTGGTTTACTACCCCCTCGAGTTACTCAATGTAGTGCATATAACCTGCTGGTTTACTACCCCCTCGAGCTGAAGAATATAGTACATATAACCTGCTGCTTTACTACCCTCTCGAGTTCATTAATATAGTACATATAACCTGCTGGTTTACTTCCCCCTCGAGTTGATCAATATAGTACATATCACCCTCTGGTTTACTACCCTCTCGAGTTACTCAATGTAGTGCATATAACCTGCTGGTTTACTACCCTCTCGAGTTGATTAATATAGTACATATAACCTGCTGGTTCACTACCCCCTCGAGTTACTCAATATAGTACATATAATCTGCTGGTTTTCTAACCCCTGGAGTTGATCAATATAGTACATATAACCTGCTGGTTTACTACCCCATCGAGTTGATTAATATAGTACATATAACCTGCTGGTTTTCTACCCCCTCGAGTTACTCAATGTAGTGCATATAACCTGCTGGTTTACTACCCTCTCGAGTTGATCAATATAGTACATATAACCTGCTGGTTTACTCTCCACGAGTTGATCAATATAGTACATATAACCTGCTGGTTTACTACCCCCTCGAGTTGATCAATATGGTACCTATAACCTGCTGGTTTACTGTCCCCTCGAGTTGATCAATATAGTACATATAACCTGCTGGTTTACTACCCCCTCGAGTTGATCAATATAGTACATATAACCTGCTGGTTTACTATCCCCTCGAGTTGATCAATATAGTACATATAACCTGCTGGTTTACTACCCCCTCGAGTTGATCAATATAGTGCATATAACCTGCTCGTTTACTACCCCTTCGAGTTGATCAATATAGTACATATAACCCGCTGGTTTACTACCCTCTCGAGTCGATCAATATAGTACATATAACCTGCTGGTTTACTAACCCCTCGAGTTGATCAATATAGTACATATAACCTGCTGGTTTACTACCCCCTCGAGTTGATGATTATAGTACATATAACCTGCTGGTTTACTAACCCCTCGAGTTGATCAATATAGTGCATATAACCTGCTGGTTTACTACCCCCTCGAGTTGATCAATATAGTACATATAACCTGCTGGTTTACTAACCCCTCGAGTTGTTCAATATAGTACATATAACCTGCTGGTTTACAAACCCCACGAGTTGATCAATATAGTACATATAACCTGCTGGTTTACTACCCCCTCGACTTGATCAATATAGTACATACAACCTGCTGGTTTACTAACCCCTCGAGTTGATCAATATAGTACATATAACCTACTGGTTTACTACCCCCACGAGTTGATCAATATAGTACATATAACCTGCTGGTTTACTAACCCCTCGAGTTGATCAATATAGTACATATAACCTACTGGTTTACTACCCCCGCGAGTTGATCAATATAGTACATATAACCTACTGGTTTACTACCCCCTCGAGTTGATCAATATAGTACATATAACCTGCTGGTTTACTATCCCCTCCAGTTGATCGATGTAGTGCATATAACCTGCTGGTTTTCTATCCCCTCGAGTTACTCAATATAGTACATATAGCCTGCTGGTTTACTACCCCCCCCCCCCCCCACCCCCTCGAGTTATGCAATATAGTACATATAACCTGCTGGTTTACTAGCCCCTCGAGTTACTCAATATAGTACATATAACCTGCTGGTTTACTTCCCCCGCAAGTTGATCAATATAGTACATATAACCTGCTGGTTTACTGCCCCCGCAAGTTGATCAATATAGTACATATAACCTGCTGGTTTACTTCCCCCACGAGTTGATCAATATAGTACATATAACCTGCTGGTTTACTATCTCCCTCCAGTTGCTCAATATAGTACATATAACCTGCTGGTTTACTACCCCCTCGAGTTACTCAATATAGTACATATAACCTGCTGGTTTACTATCTCCCTCCAGTTGCTCAATATAGTACATATAACCTGCTTGTTTACTACCCCCTCGAGTTACTCAATATAGTACATATAACCTGCTGGTTTACTAACCCCTCGAGTTACTCAATATAGTACATATAACCTGCTGGTTTACTTCCCCCGCAAGTTGATCAATATAGTACATATAACCTGCTGGTTTACTGCCCCCGCAAGTTGATCAATATAGTACATATAACCTGCTGGTTTACTTCCCCCACGAGTTGATCAATATAGTACATATAACCTGCTGGTTTACTATCTCCCTCCAGTTGATCAATATAGTACATATAACCTGCTGGTTTACTACCCCGTCGAGTTACTCAATTTAGCACATATAGCCTGCTGGTTTACTTCCCCCTCGAGTTCATCAATATAGTACATATAACCTGCTTGTTTACTACCCCCTCGAGTTGATCAATATAGTACGTATAGCCTGCTGGTTTACTACCGCCTCGAGTTACTCAATATAGTACATATAACCTGCTGGTTTACTACCCCCCTCGAGTTGATCAATATAGTACATATAACCTGCTGGTTTACTGCCCCCTCGAGTTGGTCAATATACTACGTATAGCCTGCTGGTTTACTACCCCCACGAGTTGCTCCATATGGTACATATAACCTGCTGGTTTACTACCCCCCTCGAGTTGATCAATATAGTACATATAATCTGCTGGTTTTGTACCCCCTCGACTTGGTCAATATAGTACATATAATCTGCTTGTTTACTACCCCCTCGAGTTGATCAATATAGTACCTAAAATCTGCTGGTTTAGTACCCCCTCGAGTTGATCAATATAGTACATATAATCTGCTGGTTTAGTACCCCCTCGAGTTGATCAATATAGTACATATAACCTGCTGGTTTAGTACCCCCTCGAGTTGATCAATATAGTACATATAACCTGCTGGTTTACTACCCTCTCGAATTGATCAATATAGTACATATAACCTGCTGGTTTACTACCCTCTCGAGTTGATCAATATAGCGCATATAACCTGCTGGTTTACTACCCTCTCGAGTTGATCAATATAGTGCATATAACCTGCTGGTTTACTATCCCCTCGAGTTACTCAATGTAGTGCATATAACCTGCTGGTTTGCTACCCCCTCAAGTTGATCAATATAGTACATATAACCTGCTGGTTTTGTACCCCCTCGAGTTGATCAATATAGTACATATAACCTGCTGGTTTACTACCCCTTCGAGTTGATCAATATAGTACATATAACCTGCTGGTTTACTACCCCCTCGAGTTACTCAATATACTGCATATAATCTGCTGGTTTACTACCCCCTCGAGTTACTCAATGTAGTGCATATAACCTGCTGGTTTACTACCCCCCTCGAGTTACTCAATGTAGTGCATATAACCTGCTGGTTTACTACCCCCTCGAGTTGATCAATATAGTACATATAACCTGCTGGTTTACTACCCCCTCGAGTTGATCAATATAGTACATATAACCTGCTGGTTTACTACCCCCTCGAGATACTCAATATACTGCATATAACCTGCTGGTTTACTACCCCCTCGAGTTACTAAATATAGTACATTTAACCTGCCGGTTTACTACCCCTTCAAGTTGATCAATATAGTACATATAACCTGCTGGTTTACTACCCCCTCGAGTTGATCAATATAGTACATATAACCTACTGGTTTACTACACCTTTGACTTGATCAATATTGTGCATATAACCTACTGGTTTACTACCCCCTCGATTTGATCAATATAGTACATATAACCTGCTGGTTTACTATCCCCTCGAGTTGATCAATATAGTGCATATAACCTGCTGGTTTACTATCCCTTCGAGTTGATCAATATAGTACATACAACCTGCTGGTTTACTACCCCCTCGAGTTGATCAATATAGTACATATAACCAGCTGGTTTACTACCCCCTCGAGTTGATCAATATAGTACATATAACCTGCTGGTTTACTACCCCCTCGAGTTACTCAATGTAGTGCATATAACCTGCTGGTTTACTACCCTCTCGAGTTGATCAATATAGTACATATAACCTCTGGTTTACTACCCCCTCCAGTTGATCAATATAGTACATATAACCTGCTGGTTTACTATCCCCTCAAGTTGATTAATATAGTACATATAACCTGCTGGTTTAGTACCGCCTCGAGTTGATCAATATAGTGCATATAACCTGCTGGTTTACTACCCCCTCGAGTTGATCAATATAGTACATATAACCTGCTGGTTTACTACCCCCTCGAGTTACTCAATATAGTGCATATAACCTGCTTGTTTACTACCCCCTCGAGTTACTCAATGTAGTGCATATAACCTGCTGGTTTACTATCCCCTCGGGTTGATCAATATAGTACATATAACCTGCTGGTTTACTACCCCCTCGAGTTACTCAATGTAGTGCATATAACCTGCTGGTTTACAAACCCCTCGAGTTACTCAATATAGTGCATATAACCTGCTTGTTTACTACCCCCTCGAGTTACTCAATGTAGTGCATATAACCTGCTGGTTTACTACCCCTCGAGTTGATCAATATAGTACATATAACCTGCTGGTTTACTACCCCCTCGAGTTGATCAATATAGTACATATAACCTGCTTGTTTACTACCCCCTCGAGTTACTCAATGTAGTGCATATAACCTGCTGGTTTACTACCCCTCGAGTTGATCAATATAGTACATATAACCTGCCGGTTTACTACCCCTTCGAGTTGATCATTATAGTACATATAACCTTTTTGTTTACTACCCCCTCGAGTTGATCAATATAGTACATATAACCTGCTGGTTTACTACCCCCTCGAGTTGATCAATATAGTACATATAACCTGCTGGTTTACTACCCCCTCGAGTTGATCAATATAGTACATATAACCTGCTGGTTTACTACCCCCTCGAGTTACTCAATGTAGTACATATAACCAGCTGGTTTACTACCCTCTCGAGTTGATCAATATAGTACATATAACCTTCTGGTTTACTACCCCCTCGAGTTGATCAATATAGTATATAAAACCTGCTGGTTTACTATCCCCTCGAGTTGATTAATATAGTACATATAACCTGCTGGTTCAGTACCCCCCTCGAGTTGATCAATATAGTGCATATAACCTGCTGGTTTCCTACCCCCTCGAGTTGATCAATATAGTACATACAACCTGCTGGTTTACTACCCCCTCGATTTACTCAATGTAGTGCATATAACCTGCTGGTTTACTAACCCTCGAGTTGATCAATATAGTACATATAACCTGCTGGTTTACTACCCCCCCAAGTTGATCAATATAGTACATATAACCTGCTGGTTTACTACCCCTCGAGTTACTCAATGTAGTGCATATAACCTGCTGGTTTACTACCCTCTCGAGTTGATCAATATAGTACATATAACCTTCTGGTTTACTACCCCCTCGAGTTGATCAATATAGTACATATAACCTGCTGGTTTACTATCCCTTCGAGTTGATTAATATAGTACATATAACCTGCTGGTTTAGTACCCCCTCGAGTTGATCAATATAGTGCCTATAACCTGCTGGTTTACTACCCCCTCGAGTTGATCAATATAGTACATATAACCTGCTGCTTTACTACCCCCTCGAGTTGATCAATATAGTATATATAACCCACTGGTTTACTACCCCCTCGAGTTGATCAGTATAGTACATATAACCTGCTGGTTTACTACCCCCTCGAGTTATCAATGTAGTGCATATAACCTGCTGGTTTACTAACCTCTCGAGTTGATCAATATAGTACATATAACCTGCTGGTTTAGTACCCTTCGTGATGATCAATATAGTGCATATAACCTGCTTGTTTACTACCCCCTCGAGTTGATGAATATAGTACATATAACCTGCTGGTTTACTAACCCCTCGAGTTGATGAATATAGTACATATAACCTGCTGGTTTACTATCCCCTCGAGTTGATCAATAAAGTACATATAACCTGCTGGTTTACTACCCCTCGAGTTGATCAATATAGTACATATAACCTGCTGGTTTACTACCCCCTCGAGTTGATCAATATAGTACATATAACCTGCTGGTTTACTACCCCCTCGAGTTGATCAATATAGTACATATAACCTGCTGTTTACTACCCCTCGAGTTGATCAATATAGTACATATAACCTGCTGGTTTACTACCCCCTCGAGTTATTCAATGTAGTGCATATAACCGGCTGGTTTACTACCCTCTCGAGTTGATTAATATAGTACATATAATCTGCTGGTTTACTACCCCCTCGAGTTGATCAATATAGTACATATAACCTGCTGGTTTACTACCCCCTCGAGTTGATCAATCCCTCGAGTTGATCAATATAGTACATATAACCTGCTGGTTTACTACGCCCTCG
The DNA here is from genome assembly GCA_031216915.1 of Pictodentalium vernedei. Classification (NCBI taxonomy): domain Eukaryota; kingdom Metazoa; phylum Mollusca; class Scaphopoda; order Dentaliida; family Dentaliidae; genus Pictodentalium; species Pictodentalium vernedei. The sequence goes on along the minus strand of CM062293.1, from coordinate 5,106,980 downwards.
AGTTGATCAATATAGTACATATAACCTGCTGGTTTACTACACCCTCGAGTTGATCAATATAGTACATATAACCTGCTGGTTTACTACCCCTCGAGTTGATCAATATAGTACATATAACCTGCTGGTTTACTACCCCCACGAGTTACTCAATGTAGTGCATATAACCTGCTGGTTTACTACCCCCTCGAGTTACTCAATATAGTACATATAACCTGCTGGTTTACTACCCCCTCGAGTTACTCAATGTAGTGCATATATCCTGCTGGTTTACTACCCTCTCGAGTTGATTAATATAGTACATATAACCTGCTAGTTTACTACCCCCTCGAGTTGATCAATATAGCACATATAACCTGCTGGTTTACTACCCCCTCGAGTTGATCAATATAGTACATATAACCTGCTGGTTTACTACCCCCTCGAGTTACTCAATGTAGTGCATATAACCTGCTGGTTTACTACCCTCTCGAGTTGATTAATATAGTACATATAACCTGCTGGTTTACTACCCCCTCGAGTTGATCAATATAGTACATATAACCTGCTTGTTTACTACCCCCTCGAGTTGATCAATATAGTACATATAACCTGCTGGTTTACTACCCTCTCGAGTTGATCAATATAGTACATATAACCTGCTGGTTTACTACCCCTCGAGTTGATCAATATAGTGCATATAACCTGCCGGTTTACTACCCCCACGAGTTACTCAATGTAGTGCATATAACCTGCTTGTTTACTACCCTCTCGAGTTGATTAATATAGTACATATAACCTGCTGGTTTACTACCCCCTCAAGTTGATCAATATAGTACAGATAACCTGGTGGTTTACTACCCCCTCGAGTTACTCAATGTAGTGCATACAACATGCTTGTTTACTACCCTCTCGAGTTGATTAATATAGTACATTTAATCTGCTGGTTTACTTCCCCCTCGAGTTGATCAATATAGTACATATAACCTGCTGGTTTACTACCCCCTCGTGTTACTCAATGTAGTGCATATAACCTGCTGGTTTACTACCCTCTCGAGTTGATTAATATAGTGCATATAACCTGCTGGTTTACTACCCCCTCGAGTTGATCAATATAGTACATATAACCTGCTGGTTTACTACCCCCTCGAGTTACTCAATGTAGTGCATATAACCTGCTGGTTTACTACCCCCTCGAGCTGAAGAATATAGTACATATAACCTGCTGCTTTACTACCCTCTCGAGTTCATTAATATAGTACATATAACCTGCTGGTTTACTTCCCCCTCGAGTTGATCAATATAGTACATATCACCCTCTGGTTTACTACCCTCTCGAGTTACTCAATGTAGTGCATATAACCTGCTGGTTTACTACCCTCTCGAGTTGATTAATATAGTACATATAACCTTCTGGTTCACTACCGCCTCGAGTTGATCAATATAGTACATATAACCTGCTGGTTTACTAACCCATCGAGTTGATTAATATAGTACATATAACCTGCTGGTTTTCTACCCCCTCGAGTTACTCAATGTAGTGCATATAACCTGCTGGTTTACTACCCTCTCGAGTTGATCAATATAGTACATATAACCTGCTGGTTTACTCTCCACGAGTTGATCAATATAGTACATATAACCTGCTGGTTTACTACCCCCTCGAGTTGATCAATATGGTACCTATAACCTGCTGGTTTACTGTCCCCTCGAGTTGATCAATATAGTACATATAACCTGCTGGTTTACTACCCCCTCGAGTTGATCAATATAGTACATATAACCTGCTGGTTTACTATCCCCTCGAGTTGATCAATATAGTACATATAACCTGCTGGTTTACTACCCCCTCGAGTTGATCAATATAGTGCATATAACCTGCTCGTTTACTACCCCTTCGAGTTGATCAATATAGTACATATAACCCGCTGGTTTACTACCCTCTCGAGTTGATCAATATAGTACATATAACCTGCTGGTTTACTAACCCCTCGAGTTGATCAATATAGTACATATAACCTGCTGGTTTACTACCCCCTCGAGTTGATCAATATAGTGCATATAACCTGCTGGTTTACAACCCCCTCGAGTTGATCAATATAGTACATATAACCTGCTGGTTTACTAACCCCTCGAGTTGTTCAATATAGTACATATAACCTGCTGGTTTACAAACCCCACGAGTTGATCAATATAGTACATATAACCTGCTGGTTTACTACCCCCTCGACTTGATCAATATAGTACATACAACCTGCTGGTTTACTAACCCCTCGAGTTGATCAATATAGTACATATAACCTACTGGTTTACTACCCCCACGAGTTGATCAATATAGTACATATAACCTGCTGGTTTACTAACCCCTCGAGTTGATCAATATAGTACATATAACCTACTGGTTTACTACCCCCGCGAGTTGATCAATATAGTACATATAACCTACTGGTTTACTACCCCCTCGAGTTGATCAATATAGTACATATAACCTGCTGGTTTACTATCCCCTCCAGTTGATCGATGTAGTGCATATAACCTGCTGGTTTTCTATCCCCTCGAGTTACTCAATATAGTACATATAGCCTGCTGGTTTACTACCCCCCCCCACCCCCTCGAGTTATGCAATATAGTACATATAACCTGCTGGTTTACTAGCCCCTCGAGTTACTCAATATAGTACATATAACCTGCTGGTTTACTTCCCCCGCAAGTTGATCAATATAGTACATATAACCTGCTGGTTTACTGCCCCCGCAAGTTGATCAATATAGTACATATAACCTGCTGGTTTACTTCCCCCACGAGTTGATCAATATAGTACATATAACCTGCTGGTTTACTATCTCCCTCCAGTTGCTCAATATAGTACATATAACCTGCTGGTTTACTACCCCCTCGAGTTACTCAATATAGTACATATAACCTGCTGGTTTACTATCTCCCTCCAGTTGCTCAATATAGTACATATAACCTGCTTGTTTACTACCCCCTCGAGTTACTCAATATAGTACATATAACCTGCTGGTTTACTAACCCCTCGAGTTACTCAGTATAGTACATATAACCTGCTGGTTTACTTCCCCCTCGAGTTGATCAATATAGTGCATATAACCTGCTGGTTTACTACCCCCTCGAGTTGATCAATATAGTGCATATAACCTGCTGGTTTACTACCCCCTCGAGTTACTCAATATAGTACATATAACCTGCTGGTTTACTTCCCCCGCAAGTTGATCAATATAGTACATATAACCTGCTGGTTTACTATCTCCCTCCAGTTGATCAATATAGTACATATAACCTGCTGGTTTACTACCCCGTCGAGTTACTCAATTTAGCACATATAGCCTGCTGGTTTACTACCCCCTCGAGTTACTCAATATAGTACATATAACCTGCTGGTTTACTATCTCCCTCCAGTTGCTCAATATAGTACATATAACCTGCTTGTTTACTACCCCCTCGAGTTACTCAATATAGTACATATAACCTGCTGGTTTACTAACCCCTCGAGTTACTCAGTATAGTACATATAACCTGCTGGTTTACTTCCCCCTCGAGTTGATCAATATAGTGCATATAACCTGCTGGTTTACTACCCCCTCGAGTTGATAAATATAGTGCATATAACCTGCTGGTTTACTACCCCCTCGAGTTACTCAATATAGTACATATAACCTGCTGGTTTACTTCCCCCACAAGTTGATCAATATAGTACATATAACCTGCTGGTTTACTGCCCCCGCAAGTTGATCAATATAGTACATATAACCTGCTGGTTTACTTCCCCCACGAGTTGATCAATATAGTACATATAACCTGCTGGTTTACTATCTCCCTCCAGTTGATCAATATAGTACATATAACCTGCTGGTTTACTACCCCGTCGAGTTACTCAATTTAGCACATATAGCCTGCTGGTTTACTTCCCCCTCGAGTTCATCAATATAGTACATATAACCTGCTGGTTTACTAACCCCTCGAGTTGATCAATATTGTACGTATAGCCTGCTGGTTTACTACCGCCTCGAGTTACTCAATATAGTACATATAACCTGCTGGTTTACTACCCCCTCGAGTTGATCAATATAGTACATATAACCTGCTGGTTTACTGCCCCCTCGAGTTGGTCAATATACTACGTATAGCCTGCTGGTTTACTACCCCCACGAGTTGCTCCATATGGTACATATAACCTGCTGGTTTACTACCCCCTCGAGTTGATCAATATAGTACATATAATCTGCTGGTTTTGTACCCCCTCGACTTGGTCAATATAGTACATATAATCTGCTTGTTTACTACCCCCTCGAGTTGATCAATATAGTACCTAAAATCTGCTGGTTTAGTACCCCCTCGAGTTGATCAATATAGTACATATAATCTGCTGGTTTAGTACCCCCTCGAGTTGATCAATATAGTACTTATAATCTGCTGGTTTACTACCCCCTCGAGTTGATCAATATAGTACATATAATCTGCTGGTTTAGTACCCCCTCGAGTTGGTCAATATAGTACATATAATCTGCTGGTTTTCTACCCCCTCGAGTTGATCAATATAGTACATATAATCTGCTGGTTTAGTACCCCCTCGAGTTGGTCAATATAGTACATATAATCTGCTGGTTTACTACCCCCTCGTGTTGGTCAATATAGTACATATAATCTGCTGGTTTAGTACCCCCTCGAGTTGATCAATATAGTACATATAATCTGCTGGTTTAGTACCCCCTCGAGTTGATCAATATAGTACATATAACCTGCTGGTTTACTACCTCTCTCCAGTTGCTCAATATAGTACATATAACCTGCTGGTTTACTACCCCCTCGAGTTACTCAATATAGTACATATAACCTGCTGGTTTACTACCCTGTCGAGTTACTCAATTTAGTACATATAGCCTGCTGGTTTTCTACCCCCTCGAGTTGATCAATATAGTACATATAGCCTGCTGGTTTACTACCCCACCTCCCTCGAGTTATGCAATATAGTACATATAACCTGCTGGTTTACTAGCCCCTCGAGTTACTCAATATAGTACATATAACCTGCCGGTTTACTGCCCCCACGAGCTGATCAATATAGTACATATAACCTGCTGGTTTACTGCCCCCTCGAGTTGATCAATATAGTACATATGACCTGCTGGTTTACTGCCCCCGCGAGTTGATCAATATAGTACATATAACCTGCTGGTTTACTACCTCCCTCCAGTTGCTCAATATAATACATATAACCTCCTGGTTTACTACCCCCTCGAGTTACTCAGTATAGTACATATAACCTGCTGGTTTACTACCCCCTCGAGTTACTCAATATAGTACATATAACCTGCTGGTTTACTACCCCGTCGAGTTACTGAATTTAGTGCATATAGCCTGCTGGTTTACTACCCCCTCGAGTTGATCAATATAGTACATATAACCTGCTGGTTTACTACCTCCTCGAGTTGATCAATATAGTACATATAACCTGCTGGTTTACTACCCCCTCGAGTTGGTAAATATAGTACGTATAGCCTGCTGGTTTACTACCTGCTCGAGTTGCTCCATATGGTACATAAACCTGCTGGTTTACTACCCCCTCGAGTTGATCAATATAGTACATATAATCTGCTGGTTTAGTACCCCCTCGAGTTGGTCAATATAGAACATATAATCTGCTGGTTTTCTACCCCCTCGAGTTGATCAATATAGTACATATAAGCTGCTGGTTTAGTACCCCCTCGAGTTGGTCAATATAGTACATATAATCTGCTGGTTTTCTACCCCCTCGAGTTGATCAATATAGTACATATAATCTGCTGGTTTAGTACCCCCTCGAGTTGGTCAATATAGTACATATAATCTGCTGGTTTACTACCCCCTCGAGTTGGTCAATATAGTGCATATAATCTGCTGGTTTAGTACCCCCTCGAGATGACCAATATAGTACATATAATCTGCTGGTTTAGTACCCCCTCGAGTTGGTCAATATAGTAAATATAATCTGCTGGTTTACTACCTCCTCGAGTTGATCAATATAGTACATATAACCTGCTAGTTTACTACCCCCTCGAGTTGGTCAATATAGTACATATAACCTGCTGGTTTACTACCCCCTCGAGTTACTCAATATAGTACATATAGCCTGCTGTTTTACTACCCCCTCGAGTTGGTCAATATAGTACATATAACCTGCTGGTTTACTACCCCCTCGAGTTGATCAATAAAGTACATATAATCTGCTGGTTTAGTAACCCCTCGAGTTACTCAATATAGTACATATAGCCTGCTGGTTTACTACCCCCTCGAGTTGATCAATATAGTACATATAACCTGCTGGTTTACTACCCCCTCGAGTTGATCAATATAGTACATATAACCTGCTGGTTTACTACCCCCTCGAATTACTCAATATAGTACATATTGCCTGCTGGTTTACTACCCCCTCGAGTTGATCAATATAGTACATATAACCTGCTGGTTTACTACCCCCTCGAGTTGATCAATATAGTACATATAGCCTGCTGGTTTACTACCCCTCGATTTGCTCCATATAGTACATATAACCTGCTGGTTTACTACCCCCTCGAGTTGATCAATATAGTACGTATAGCCTGCTGGTTTACTACCCCCTCGAGTTGATCAATATAGTACATATAACCTGCTGGTTTACTACCCCCTCGAGTTGATCAATATAGTATGTATAGCCTGCTGGTTTACTTTCCCCGTCGAGTTGCTCCATATAGTACATATAACCTGCTGGTTTACTACCCCCTCGAGTTGATCAATATAGTACATATAACCTGCAGGTTTACTACCCCCTCGAGTTACTCAATATAGTGCATATAACCTGCTGGTTTACTACCCCCCTCTAGTTGATCAATATAGTACATATAACCTGCTGGTTTACTACCCCCTCGAGTTACTCAATATAGTACATATAACCTGCTGGTTTACTACCCCCTTGAGTTACTCAGTATAGTACATATAACCTGCTGGTTTACTACCCCCTCGAGTTGATCAATATAGTGCATATAACCTGCGGGTTTACTATCCCCTCGAGTTGATCAATATAGTACATATAACCTGCTGGTTTACTACCCCCTCGAGTTGATCAATATAGTACATATAACCTGCTGGTTTACTACCCCCACGAGTTGATCAATATAGTGCAAATAACTTGCTGGTTTACTACCCCCTCGAGTTACTCAATATAGTACATATAACCTGCTGGTTTACTACCCCCTCGAGTTGATCAATATAGTACATATAACCTGCTGGTTTACTACCCCCTCGAGTTGATCAATATAGTACATATAACCTGCTGGTTTACTACCCCCTCGAGTTGATCAATACAGTACATATAACCTGCTGGTTTACTAACCCCCCGAGTTGATCAATATAGTACATATAACCTGCTGATTTACTACCCCCTCGAGTTGCTCAATATACTAAATATGGCCTGCTGGTTTACTACCCCCTCGAGCTGGTCAATATAGTACTTATAACCTGCTGGTTTACAACCCCCTCGAGTTGATCAATATAGTACGTATAACCTGCTAGTTTACTACCCCCTCGAGTTGATCAATATAGTACATATAACCTGCTGGTTTACTACCCCCTCGAGTTACTCAGTATAGTACATATAACCTGCTGGTTTACTACCCCCTCGAGTTGATCAATATAGTACATATAATCTGCTGGTTTAGTACCCCCTCGAGTTGATCAATATAGTACTTATAATCTCCTGGTTTACTACCCCCTCGAGTTGATCAATATAGTACATATAATCTGCTGGTTTAGTACCCCCTCGAGTTGGTCAATATAGTACATATAATCTGCTGGTTTTCTACCCCCTCGAGTTGATCAATATAGTACATATAATCTGCTGGTTTAGTACCCCCTTGAGTTGGTCAATATAGTACATATAATCTGCTGGTTTACTACCCCCTCGAGTTGGTCAATATAGTGCATATAATCTGCTTGTTTAGTACCCCCTCGAGTTGATCAATATAGTACATATAATCTGCTGGTTTAGTACCCCCTCGAGTTGGTCAATATAGTACATATAATCTGCTGGTTTACTACCCCCTCGAGTTGATCAATATAGTACATATAACCTGCTAGTTTACTATCCCCTCGAGTTGGTCAATATAGTACATATAATCTGCTGGTTTAGTACCCCCTCGAGTTACTCAATATAGTACATATAGCCTGCTGGTTTACCACCCCCTCGAGTTGGTCAATATAGTACATATAACCTGCTGGTTTACTACCCCCTCGAGTTGATCAATATAGTACATATAATCTGCTGGTTTAGTAACCCCTCGAGTTACTCAATATAGTACATATAGCCTGCTGGTTTACTACCCCCTCGAGTTGATCAATATAGTACATATAACCTGCTGGTTTACTACTCCCTCGAGTTGATCAATATAGTACATATAATCTGCTGATTTAGTACCCCCTCTAATTACTCAATATAGTACATATAGCCTGCTGGTTTACTACCCCCTCGAGTTGATCAATATAGTACATATAACCTGCTGGTTTACTACCCCCTCGAGTTGATCAATATAGTACATATAACCTGCTGGTTTACTACCCCCTCGAGTTACTCAATATAGTACATATAGCCTGCTGGTTTCCTACCCCCTCGAGTTGATCAATATAGTACATATAACCTGTTGGTTTACTACCCCTCGATTTGCTCCATATAGTACATATGACCTGCTGGTTTACTACCCCCTCGAGTTGATCAATATAGTATGTATAGCCTGCTGGTTTACTACCCTCTCGAGTTGATCAATATAGTACATATAACCTGCTGGTTTACTACCCCCTCGAGTTGATCAATATAGTATGTATAGCCTGCTGGTTTACTACCCCCTCGAGTTGATCAATATAGTACATATAACCTGCTGGTTTACTACCCCCTCGAGTTGATCAATATAGTATGTATAGCCTGCTGGTTTACTTTCCCCATCGAGTTGCTCCATATAGTACATATAACCTGCTGGTTTACTACCCCCTCGAGTTGATCAATATAGTACATATAACCTGCTGGTTTACTACCCCCTCGAGTTACTCAATATAGTGCATATAACCTGCTGGTTTACTACCCCCCTCTAGTTGATCAATATAGTACATATAACCTGCTGGTTTACTACCCCCTCGAGTTACTCAATATAGTACATATAACCTGCTGGTTTACTAACCCCTCGAGTTACTCAGTATAGTACATATAACCTGCTGGTTTACTACCCCCTCGAGTTGATCAAAATAGTACATATAACCTGCTGGTTTACTACCCCCTCGAGTTACTCAGTATAGTACATATAACCTGCTGGTTTACTACCCCCTCGAGTTGATCAATATAGTGCATATAACCTGCTGGTTTACTATCCCCTCGAGTTGATCAATATAGTACATATAACCTGCTGGTTTACTACCCCCTCTAGTTGATCAAACTAGTACATATAACCTGCTGGTTTACTACCCCCTCGAGTTGATCAATATAGTGCAAATAACTTGCTGGTTTACTACCCCCTCGAGTTGATCAATATAGTACATATAACCTGCTGGTTTACTACCCCCTCGAGTTGATCAATATAGTACATATAACCTGCTGGTTTACTACCCCCTCGAGTTGATCAATATAGTACATATAACCTGCTGGTTTACTACCCCCTCGAGTTGATCAATATAGTACATATAACCTGCTGGTTTACTACCCCCTCGAGTTACTCAATATAGTACATATAGCCTGCTGGTTTACTACCCCCTCGAGTTGATCAATATAGTACATATAACCTGCTGGTTTACTACCCCCTCGAGTTGATCAATATAGTACATATAGCCTGCTGGTTTGCTACCCCTCGATTTGCTCCATATAGTACATATAACCTGCTGGTTTACTACCCCCTCGAGTTGATCAATATAGTATGTATAGCCTGCTGGTTTACTACCCCCTCGAGTTGATCAATATAGTACATATAACCTGCTGGTTTACTACCCCCTCGAGTTGATCAATATAGTATGTATAGCCTGCTGGTTTACTTTCCCCGTCGAGTTGCTCCATATAGTACATATAACCTGCTGGTTTACTACCCCCTCGAGTTGATCAATATAGTACATATAACCTGCTGGTTTACTACCCCCTCGAGTTACTCAATATAGTACATATAACCTGCTGGTTTACTACCCCCTCGAGTTACTCAGTATAGTACATATAACCTGCTGGTTTACTACCCCCTCGAGTTGATCAATATAGTGCATATAACCTGCTGGTTTACTATCCCCTCGAGTTGATCAATATAGTACATATAACCTGCTGGTTTACTACCCCCTCTAGTTGATCAAACTAGTACATATAACCTGCTGGTTTACTACCCCCTCGAGTTGATCAATATAGTGCAAATAACTTGCTGGTTTACTACCCCCTCGAGTTGATCAATATAGTACATATAACCTGCTGGTTTCCTACCCCCTCGAGTTGATCAATATAGTACATATAACCTGCTGGTTTACTAGCCCCTCGAGTTGATCAATATAGTACATATAACCTGCTGATTTACTACCCCCTCGAGTTGCTCAATATACTAAATATGGCCTGCTGGTTTACTACCCCCTCGAGTTGGTCAATATAGTACTTATAACCTGCTGGTTTACAACCCCCTCGAGTTGATCAATATAGTATGTATAACCTGCTAGTTTACTACCCCCTCGAGTTGATCAATATAGTACATACAACCTGCTGGTTTACTACCCCCTCGAGTTACTCAGTATAGTATATATAACCTGCTGGTTTACTACCCCCTCGAGTTGATCAATATAGTACATATAACCTGCTGGTTTACTACCCCCTCGAGTTGATCAATATAGTACATATAACCTGCTGGTTTACTACCCCCTCGAGTTGCTCAATATACTAAATATAGCCTGCTGGTTTACTACCCCCTCGAGTTGATCAATATAGTACGTATAACCTGCTGGTTTAGTACCCCCTCGAGCTGCTCAATATAGTACATATGGCCTGCTGGTTTACTACCCCCTCGAATTGATCAATATAATACATATAATCTGCGACCAGCAGAACAATTTTCCACTTACAAAACACGTACCGACCACTTTAGGAACTCGTTTTTGCCCACAACAGTGTTGGCTTGGAACGATTTACCGAATTATGTTTCACAGTCAAAAACCCTAACCGAAAATACACAAACTTGAACCCTGTAATGAATCCGCCAGTTTATTATGCTAGTGGAAAGAGAAAATTAAATATCATAGACTGTAGGCTAAGAAATATTTGCAGTGATGTAAACGGAGACAAATTTTCAAATTATATCTGCGAAACTCCTACTTTGTAGATGTGGACATGTCCTCGAAAACACCCAACACTATTTCTTTGAGTGTCCATTGTATGAAACGCAGCGTAATATTCTTCCCAGAAGGCTCTCCGATCGTAGTGTTGTTACACTGACTGACATATTAATCGGCAACCCAAATCTCTCCATTTCCGACAATAAATTCATCTGTAAGTGCGTCCAGTCCTTTATCGCAAGCACCCAGAGATTCAACAATTTAATTTAGAATCGAAGATACTTTTCCACCTGAACATGTAGGCGTGCTTATATTTGCATATAGGCATGTATCCGAAGTTGCTGAGTGACAAATATGTTAGGCTTGCGGGTGCTGGGGTTTGCATCTCCCGAAATTTCGTCTAAAAAAGCAGGTGGTGGGAGTCTGCAACAAAAAAACAGTTCCTAAACTATATACTATATAACATTAATAACATTTTTTTCTCGTTATTATTATTTCAATAGATGCATCAAGGAAATAAAAGAATACTATGTTTTTTTGGATTTATTATGGCCACAGCAATACAACAATAAAAGTTTCTAGTCAAGTTGCCCCATGACTACTCCGGAGATTGAAACGCAGTGAAGAAAGGTTTATAAGTAAATCGAGCACACTATCTCCCCAGGATGACAAACCATGGCAGAGATACAAGTAACAACGGTTTACGAGGTTAACTCCAAGCTAACCAACAACCAAACGAGGACTCCCTAGGGTAATAGCAGAGCACAAAATTAATTACCCTACAGGTTAAATGATTAACATTAGGGTTACATGCTTACTAGTCAAGAACTATAATCCAGCCAATACAGGTCCAAAGGTCACATAGTACAACTCCCACCCGGTCAGGGAGAGTTAGGTTTTCTATGATAGACCAAAACTAACAGCCATTTATATGTAAAGTATCAGGAATGGAGTGGTTCAGCACACTAGCCAGTATTTTGCCGGATAACTACAGCATGTGGAGAGGGAATTGCAACCACAGAGTGGAACTATCATCCAATGTGTCACTTCAAGTTCTGTACATTACGACATGCAGCACAAGCAATACTCCAGTCAATGGGACTCCGGGTTCAACCCAAAGGTCTGTCGGCTGGAGCCTTGCCTGCTCTTAAGGTGCTTTGCAACAGATTTGCAACTATTGCTTGGGTGGAATTTCCACTCCATGGGCGATCCATCAACAACACACCCTCCACACATTGAGTCGTGTAATATAAGTATAGTGAAGACAGTTATTTGAAAATACTGTAACATAGTGTACTCTGCTCCCGTGACTTTTTGGGATCGAAGCAACCAGTGTGAACCCCATGGTAGGAGTAGCCATGGGGGAAGAAGGATCTGGGTCAAAAATGCAGTGAAGCACCATCATTTCGATTGATACTGCTTTTTCGGTAACTCGATCTCGAGGAGCAACGATGTTGAGTGTCCAGTTTGCAGAAGCAGTCCATCCTCTGACTGAATCTGATTTGGTATTAAAAAACAAAACATATCATCAAGTGAAACTTCATTACCTAGTGAAAGCATAAGCGCTGAAGTACAAAACAATGTTGTACTTTGTATCTCTTGAAAATGTTGAACAAATAAATATTGTTTAAACTAAGTATAAAGACAATACAGTAAACAATTAAAATTTTGTGGGAATCGTGTTGCAAAAAATCAAGTGACTTATTTTACACATACACACATTATTATCATTTATGGTATTATTATTACTGCCATTGCACATATTAGTATACAAAGCCCTGATAAAGAATTGTGGCTAGTGTTATTAAGTAGTTCTTTAGGATATATTCTCCCAAGTCTGGGTTTAAAATACTTGAGAAAAACACAAGATAGTAACACGTCACACTTCTAAGTGATAGTTCTATGAATATGTTTCCAAATAATACACATTGTTGTTTTCAAACACAATTACCTAAACTCATTCATGTTGATAAAGAACGATGGGAAGCAGGTTTAATTGAAGTAATTTTACCTTCAGAGACACAAAATATAACAGATGAAGAATCTATTTTTAAATTCATTGTGACAGATAGCAAAATATCAAATCGTATCAATAAAACATCTCTGAAACATACAATTCAAAGGGCGTTGCTGCTGTTGAATTAAGTATTTTACCAGGTGCCTATACAAATGGAGGTCATGTCATAGATGCAATCAAGTCAGAAATTCATGAAAAACTTGGAGATATATTTAAAACATTTTATGAATCATTTCATCTGGGATATTCAGGTCGACAACCCCGTGTAAAAATAGTAGGAAAAGTGGGTATTGAAATGTCACTAAGTTTATTGCAAAAACTGGGATGTAAAAATGTTTTTCATGTTATTTTTCCTAACACAGGAAGAGATGCATTTAAATATAACGTGGATTTAAATATTGATTTCAATCAACTTTTTATTTATTCGGATATTGCAGATTTTACATTTATAGGTGATACTGAAGCACCTAGTTTACTAGTAATACCGTTTGAATCATGAAAAGAATGTCAACACATTCACAAACAATTTGATAACGTACATTACATACCAGAATCAAAATCTTATGTTGATCAGATTAGTATAACTATAAATAGAACACTGGTAAGCCTATTCAGTTTGTCAGTGGTAAGACTGTGGTGAAGTTGCATTTTAGAGAGCATAACAAATTACATTTACAGAAAATGATGCCTGTATATCGAGGTATACCACATCAATATGGGTATGGAATAAGTTCTATTTTTCGTACAGCATTCAGAACAGCTGTACCATTTGTAAAACCCATAGCAAAAAAATGCATTTCAAACCTTAAAATGTGAAGGTTTGAAACATTGCATACATATGGCAAATAAACTTTTAGGAAAACATAAAGCACCTAAAGAAATTTTATTCACTCAGATCTTCTGAAATCAGTATGTGAATCTGCTTTAGGTCTAAAAAAATCCAAAACGAAAAGCTGGAAGTCATTCTAAAAAAAATTCTCAAAGAGGGAAGACGTATAGAGCTCCTGTAAAACGAAATTCAAGACCACTTGATATATCTGATTAAAACCATGGTGTTACACGGATCATGCAAATGGTTTGGAAGCCGTTTGATCCAGATGTTTCAGCAACATCAAGTGGTGCAGAAAATATTGGTGAAATTGAACAATTTCCAGTAGCATCTCTAAACAATTCTTCACCAATAGAATTTTTCATTTCAAAACAAACAACCAAGTGGTTAGATCTTGCAGCATCTGCACTTGGAGTTCAAATCAAAATTACAAAACAAGATGGGAGTGTTTTGGCTCCAGAGACACAAATTGCTCCCAATAATAATTGTTTTCATAGTATGATAAGCAGAATTGATGTCACATTAAATAGCAATCTTATCACCACCAATACAGATCTATATCCTTATTGAGGATTTTTTTAGAATTTTTGTGGTTATTCAAATGATGAGAAAAAATCAAAATTGGCTGCAAGTGAAATGTGGTATTCAAATACTCCTCGCATGCATACTGAAACTACAAAAATCTCATCTAACAAAGGTTTTACTGAATGTGCAAAATAAATTGGGCCTAATAAGTCTGTACAGTTAAGAGGAAAATTACACTTAGATCTATTTGTGCAAGAAAAATATTTACCAAATGGAGTTGAGATGAGATCAAATTATATCTTACTCCATCTAGATTGGTGGTAAACATGGAAAAATTGAAATTCAAAGAGCTATTTTTAAAATACCAGCATTAGATTTAATTCCAAAATTTGCAAATGAACTTAATGCACAAATAGATCCTTCAAGTTACAAAATGCCCATAAGGCATGTTGAAATTAAAACATTTACTATTGGAAACGGTCTTCATTCAAAAATAGAAGACCATTTTTTTCATAAACAGATACCAAAACGAATTATTTTTGGCTTAGTATCTAATAGAGATATAAATGGAAATATTGGCACAACTCCATTCAATTTCCAACATTTCAATTTGAATAAGTTGGAAGTAACAGTAGATGGACATTCCATTAAATCACTGGAAGTAACAGTAGATGGATATTCCATTAAATCACGTCCCTTTGAACCAAATTTCGAAGATGGACTTTATCTAAATTCATATTTGTCATTGTACGAAGTTGTGGGTTTCTTTGGACAAAATCAAACATTTGATTTTATCTTTGCAGGATTATACAAGAGGATATACTCTTTAGGGAATTGATTTGACACCTGATCATTGCAGTAGTGGGGCAACTGGCTCAACCTATAAGAATTTGATAATCTTTGAATTGAACTTCAGTTTGCTCTTCAAGTGGTGACGAACGTTGTCATCTATGCAGAATTTTATA
This sequence comes from Pictodentalium vernedei, assembly GCA_031216915.1. Taxonomy (NCBI): domain Eukaryota; kingdom Metazoa; phylum Mollusca; class Scaphopoda; order Dentaliida; family Dentaliidae; genus Pictodentalium; species Pictodentalium vernedei. The sequence goes on along the minus strand of CM062293.1, from coordinate 5,091,361 downwards.
GTGAGATATGTAGAAATCAACGGATTTCGAGAAGCGATATTTGATTATTAAAAGATGAGTCAGTCTGAACATTGCAAGATGCATGAAGAAAACTTACAAACATTATTTCAAGAATGTGTAGTGATAGAACTGACAAAATCCATGAAAGAGAAAATGAAAAATATATCTGAAGAATGTCAATCACACACAAGAACATTAATAATATGCACATTGCAGAATATTTAGAGAAACTGAGTCCATTGACTATGCAAAGGACTATGAAATAGACTGCCATAAAGGCATTCAAAAGTGGGCAGATGTGGTAAAAAAGAGGCAAGCATATATTGTGAACACAGATTCTTCGAAAGAACCAGGAGAACATTGGATAGCAATATATTTTAAAGATAGTCATTCTGTTATCTAATTTGACTCATATGGTTTACCACCAATGGATAAAGAAATATACAATTTCATAGTGAAAAACACAGATTCCCGGACAATAAATACAATAGGACTACAAAGTGATCTTAGTGTTGTGTGTAGAATGTACTATATATTTGCTTTAGATCATCCTGCAAAAGAATATGATTTAGAGACAGTTCTTACTGTCAAATTTCATCCAAGACATTTCCAAGAAAACGACAGAGATGTTCTACATTGGTTTAAGCAAAACTATAGACAATAGTTAAAACGACTGTGTAGGAATAAAAAAAATCACGTGTCAAAACAAAACTCCAAAAGTATTTTTTCCATTATTCTCATTATTCTCATTATTCTCATTTTATTTTTTCTTAAGTTTTTTTGTTAGATAGTAAAACGTCATCCATCTATTATATAAATATCATGGAAATCCATTCTGTAACACAACTAGGACTTTTTAGCTCGTTCGTACTTTTATTTCATTCAGACAGTAAATGAGAGACTGAATACTTTTATTCAGTTTTTTCAACCATCTAGATGTAAATATATTTTTCTTGAGATATCACTGTAATTATGTTCAGTTCATGACATTATAATTAAACTTTTTTTCGCTTCATGCGTTTTCAGATAAAAAGATTGGCTCACACGATTCTGTTTTTTCTTTTCATAACTCATTGAACCGAAAAAAACACAATTAGGTCCGCCCCCAGCCACGCCCCTAAAATACCAGTCTTCGGAGTTGCAACATGGTGTCAAATCAATAGAAGTTAGAACACTGGCACGTTCTGCATGTGAAAAAAAAAAATAAATTTATATTACTAATTTATCACCATGAAATTATTTATAAAATATTTAAATGACCGTGGTGGGTCAATTTTTCTTTTTCTTCACACCTGTATTTATTTGACATTTCAATTTTTACGAACACTGGGTGATCGTCTGCGTTCATCGTTTAACCCAAATCAATTGTAAACAATGGCTGGTCACGACGGATACGGCAATTTTGACATTGCAAATTTGAATACGGCAACGTCATCTGGCTTTATATCTAACTCCACTTTTAAAAACTGTGTTTTTCAGTTCTCGGGAAACGGTCAAAACCAAAATACAATGTAATACTGATGGCCTACTCCCACCTACCACGGAACGTAACTTTTACGTGAAGCGAACAGTTGAATGAAATTTGAGGGAGGCGTGGCTTATGACGTTTTCTTTGCATTACGTAATTCATTGGTCAATAAAAAATTTAATGACATAAGTGCATTTGACTTGGAAAGTTTGTCAATTGCTACCTGCATTTCAATAATATGCGCCCTCTTTTATGCCAGAAAAATAATATGTCTACCAGTTTTAGTTTTTAAGTCTTTGTTCGCTGAAGTAGAGGACGACTAACACTATTTATTTATTTGGGTCGCGAACGTTTAATTATAAGGAATGATCGTTTCTTTTTGTCTATTTCTTGAGTTACGAACCCCCAAAAACAAAGTCCAAACTGTGTAAATGGGCTACGCCCATTTACACAGTTTGGACTTTGTTCTTTGGGGTTCATAACTCAAGAAACAGACAAAAAGAAACGATCATTCCTTAAATATTGAATTAACTTTACATAAATTTTTGTTATTTGTTAAAAACTTTTGTGACAGGTTTGTTGAATGTAAGGTTAGTCCCATAATCCTTTTTTAATCACAGCCTCCACACATCCCACCAGTAAAATAGTCACGAGTCACTTCTAGTTTTTACTGTGAGTGCTAGGATAATATTGTATGCATCTCTGTCAAATTTAATATTTTGAAAAATACTCTTTTCAAAATGTGAAAAGTCGATAGCCAATCATATAAAAATAAATATTTTTCACCTAAAACAACTGTCACAGAAAGTTCGACCACAACATGTGCCATCACGTTTATTGATTTTGTTTTTTCTTCTTCGCTGTTCTAAAAAGCAGAGAAGTAGAACCACAATACCCTAAAGCAGTTTGACATAAAATACTGTTAAGAGTCACTTCTCTTTTTTACTGCGAGTGCTAGGTTAAAATATTGTATGCATCTCTATCAAATTTAATATTTTGAAAAACACCTTTCATTGGGTTTTTTCATTTTTTTTCTCAGCTTTTCTAAAAAGTAGAGAAATAGAAGGAAGACATCCTAAAACAGCATGGCGAAAATTTTACTCCCTTCATTTAACACTGATTTCCCCCATACACAACCCTGGATACACTTGTACGTAATTATGCCAGAGTGCACCAAGGATTATCTATTTGGAAATCAGTGTTAAGAGGCGATGGCACTGTGGCGTATCATTTTAATACTGAAATTCTCATTGACTATTTTACATCATAGTGTTGGGAAATATGGGAGCAAATGGAGATTCGAACTTAATGAAAGCAAGAGCAAAGTCATACCCGTGGGCAGCAAAGTGGACCCCACTCGAAGGTGGAGAGTGGGTGAGTTCTGCATTCCGGAAGGTAGCAGTACACTTCTTAGTGTAGGAGAGACTAGTGACTATGAGTACCTGGGGGTAAATATAACCATCACAGGAAGAGGCATCTACCGTAACCACACAAATAAATTGATTCTGAAGGGGAAGCGAATCCTTAACCAAATGAAACTTATAGGGAGAAACAGTTTCAATAAGGTTTGCGTGGGGAAATTTATTTGGGAAATGGTGGGTCTGCCAAGTATAACATACGGTATGGAAGTTGTACCCCTAAACCACACAGCTGTTAAGAGCTTGGAAATCCTGCAGAACGATGCAGGCCGGTGGATAACAGGCTCGAGTAATGCCGCAGCGCTAGAAGCGATCAGGGGTGAGCTTGGGTGGATGAGGATCAAGGACAGGATAGACCTATTGAAACTCGGTTATCTTAATTATTTGGTAAATCTCCCCGATAGCCGATGGTGTAAAGTAATGGTCCTGAGAACTTTCAACTCAAATATCAAGATGGGGTGGATGGTCCAAGTGAGGGAGAAAACTACTCATTGGCGATCTCGGACCTTGACGTTGGGGCAAACAAGGGCAACAAGATCGTCAGAGAAAGGGTCATGGAGGATTGTAACCGTAATTGGCAAGATGGGGTCAAATCAAAGAGATCTTTGGGCGGACTGCGTGATAAAGAGAAGCCTGGTTTTGAAGAGTACATTGATGCCACCTTTGGGGGGTCACTGTTGTTCAAGCTGAGATCGCGGTCCCTGGAGCTGAGGGGAAAAATTGGGAAAAACAGTGAAAAGGAGTGCCAGATGTGTAACTTGGGCTTGGTGGAGACCCTGGAACACTTTCTTATAGAATGCCCAAAATACCAGTCTAAAAGAACAAGATTCACGGGGAGTATAATGGGGAAGTGGGATGGGGGAATGAAGGACATGTGGTTAGGGGGCAACTCAAAGGAGAGGGTTAATATACTAATCGAAGAGATTAGGACGAATGGGGCAAGAGATGTTATCAAGCAGTTCGTCTCCGAGTGTTGGGAGGAGAGAAGAAGCGCGGGAATAGGGAGGCAGTTGGTAGAACATGGGTAACCAAGTCCTTCTCATACGAGAACCGCGACAAATCACCGGCCGGCCGAAGTGTTATTATTATTATTAGGGCCTCCTGGGTCATCTACGGGATAGATAGACACCCCTGGAGGTACTACGGCATAAAATCGTCTTTGGGAACTTCAGAGTTAAAATTTTACGCCGTAGTGCCATCCCTCACCACTAATAACACACCATGCATGGTGGAACACAGGAATAAGGAATAAATGCTATTAAAATGCAATTTCTATTATTAATATTTTCCGGCAGTGAATCGCCCTATATTGTGTATTATTTTTTACTACTATTGATTAATACTAATATCACACTTTACTGACAGTGTTACTTCTCAATTACTAAGATATATTTTTTACTTGTGTTTTAGGCGACGACAGAGCATGAGCAGCTGAGGTAAGTTTGAATGATTTGTATAATTTTGTTTGTTGTTGTGTCAGGACATGATTTACCCAGCACATCTTGACTTTATTCTATTTTAATTCAACCAGCTGAGGTTTGTTTGTTATAATTTAATGGTAACTGCAATATCCAAGGTTATGCAGTGCTGAAAAGTCTTATTGGGACAGGAAGCTGGAGTATAGTGTTGGGCAGTTTTATCGGGACAGGAAGCAGGAGTATAGTGTTGGACAGTTTTATCGGGATGGGATGCAGGAGCATAGTGTTGGACAGTTTTATGGGGATGGGATCCAGGAGTATAGTGTTGGACAGTTTTATCGGGACAGGAAGCTGGAGTATAGTGTTGGACAGTTTTATCGGGATGGGATGCAGGAGCATAGTGTTGGACAGTTTTATGGGGATGGGATCCAGGAGTATAGTGTTGTACAGTTTTATTTGGGACAGGAAGCAGGAGTATAGTGATGGGCAGTTTTATCGGGACTGGAAGCTGGAGTATAGTGTTGGACAGTTTTATCGGGATGGGATGCAGGAGCATAGTGTTGGACAGTTTTATGGGGATGGGAAGCAGGAGTATAGTGTTGGACAGTTTTATCGGGACAGGAAGCTGGAGTATAGTGTTGGACAGATTTATCGGGATGGGATGCAGGAGCATAGTGTTGGACAGTTTTATCGGGACAGGAAGCTGGAGTATAGTGTTGGACAGCTTTATCGGGACAGGAAGCTGGAGTATAGTGTTGGACAGTTTTATCAGGACAGGAAGCTGGAGTATAGTGTTGGACAGATTTATCGGGACAGGAAGCTGGAGTATAGTGTTGGACAGTTTTATCGGGATGGGATGCAGGAGTATAGTGTTGGACAGTTTTATGGGGATGGGATCCAGGAGTATAGTGTTGCACAGTTTTATTTGGGACAGGAAGCAGGAGTATAGTGTTGGACAGTTTTATCGGGACAGGAAGCAGGAGTATAGAGTTGGACAGTTTTATCGAGACAGGAAGCAGGAGTATAGTTATGGACAGTCTTATTGGGACAGGAAGCAGGAGTATAATGATGGACAGTTTTATCGGGACAGGAAGCAGGAGTATAGTTATGGACAGTCTTATTGGGACAGGAAGCAGGAGTATAGTGATGGACAGTTTTATCGGGACAGGAAGCTGGAGTATAGTTATGGACAGTTTTATTGGGTCAGGAAGCAGGAGTATAGAGTTGGACAGATTTACTGGGACAGGAAGCTGGAGTATAGTTATGGACAGTTTTATTAGGGACAGGAAGCAGGAGTATAGTGTTGGGCAGTTTTATCGGGATGGGATGCAGGAGTATAGTTGAGGACAGTGTTATTGGGACAGGAAGCAGGAGTATAGTGTTGGACAGTTTTATCGGGACAGGAAGCTGGAGTATAGTGTTGGACAGTTTTATCGGGATGGGATGCAGGAGCATAGTGTTGGACAGTTTTATCGGGACAGGAAGCTGGAGTATAGTGTTGGACAGTTTTATCGGGACAGGAAGCTGGAGTATAGTGTTGGACAGTTTTATCGGAACAGGAAGGTGGAGTATAGTGTTGGACAGTTTTATCGGGATGGGATGCAGGAGCATAGTGTTGGACAGTTTTATGGGGATGGGATCCAGGAGTATAGTGTTGCACAGTTTTATTTGGGACAGGAAGCAGGAGTATAGTGTTGGACAGTTTTATCGGGACAGGAAGCAGGAGTATAGAGTTGGACAGTTTTATCGAGACAGGAAGCAGGAGTATAGTTATGGACAGTCTTATTGGGACAGGAAGCAGGAGTATAATGATGGACAGTTTTATCGGGACAGGAAGCAGGAGTATAGTTATGGACAGTCTTATTGGGACAGGAAGCAGGAGTATAGTGATGGACAGTTTTATCGGGACAGGAAGCTGGAGTATAGTTATGGACAGTTTTATTGGGTCAGGAAGCAGGAGTATAGAGTTGGACAGATTTACTGGGACAGGAAGCTGGAGTATAGTTATGGACAGTTTTATTAGGGACAGGAAGCAGGAGTATAGTGTTGGGCAGTTTTATCGGGATGGGATGCAGGAGTATAGTTGAGGACAGTGTTATTGGGACAGGAAGCAGGAGTATAGTGTTGGACAGTTTTATCGGGACAGGAAGCTGGAGTATAGTGTTGGACAGTTTTATCGGGATGGGATGCAGGAGCATAGTGTTGGACAGTTTTATCGGGACAGGAAGCTGGAGTATAGTGTTGGACAGTTTTATCGGGACAGGAAGCTGGAGTATAGTGTTGGACAGTTTTATCGGAACAGGAAGGTGGAGTATAGTGTTGGACAGTTTTATCGGGATGGGATGCAGGAGCATAGTGTTGGACAGTTTTATGGGGATGGGATCCAGGAGTATAGTGTTGCACAGTTTTATTTGGGACAGGAAGCAGGAGTATAGTTATGGACAGTTTTATTTGGGACAGGAAGCAGGAGTGTAGTTATGGAAAGTTTTATTTGGGACAGGAAGCAGGAGTATAGAGTTGGACAGTTTTATCAGGACAGGATGCAGAAGTACAGTTATGGACAGTTTTATCGGGACAGGAAGCAGGAGTATAGTTATGGACAGTTTTATTTGGGACAGGAAGCTGGAGTACAGTGTTGGACAGTTTTATCGGGAAAGGAAGCAGGAGCATATTTATGGCCAGATTTATTGGGACAGGAAGCTGGAGTATAGTTATGGACAGTTTTATTTGGGACAGGAGGCTGGAGTGTAGTGTTGGGCAGTTTTATCGGGATGGGATGCAGGAGTATAGTGTTGGACAGTTTTATCGGGATGGGATGCAGGAGTATAGTTATAGACAGTTTAATTGGGACAGGAAGCTGGAGTACAGTGATGTACAGTTTTATTCGGGACAGGAAGCAGGAGTATAGAGTTGGACAGTTTTATCAGGACAGGATGCAGAAGTACAGTTATGGACAGTTTTATTGGGACAGGAAGCAGGAGTATAATTATGGACAGTTTTATTTGGGACAGGAAGCTGGAGTATAGTGTTGGACAGTTTTATCGGGACACGAAGCAGGAGTATATTTATGGCCAGATTTATTGGGACAGGAAGCTGGAGTATAGTTAAGGACAGTTTTATTTGGGACAGGAGGCTGGAGTGTAGTGTTGGGCAGTTTTATCGGGATGGGATGCAGGAGTATAGTGTTGGACAGTTTTATCGGGATGGGATGCAGGAGTATAGTTATGGACAGTTTTATTGGAACAGGAAGCAGGAGTATAGTGTTGGGCAGTTTTATCGGGACAGAAAGCACGAGTATAGTTATGGGCAGTTTTATTGGGACAGGAAGCAGGAGTATAGGAAGGACAGTTTTATCGGGACAGGAAGCTGGAGTATAGTTATGGACAATTTTATTGGGTCAGGAAGCAGGAGTATAGTGTTGGACAGTTTTATCGGGGCAGGAAGCAGGAGTATAGTGTTCGGCATTTTTATCGGGATAGGATGCAGGAGTATAGTTATGGACAGTTTTATTGGGACAGGAAGCAGGAGTATAGTGTTGGAAAGTTTTATCAGGACAGGAAGCTGGAGTGTAGTTATGGAAAGTTTTATTTGGGACAGGAAGCAGGAGTATAGTGTTGGACACTTTTATCGGGACAGGAAGCAGAAGTATAGCTATGGACAGTTTTATTGGGACAGGAAGCAGGAGTATAGTTATGGACAGTTTTCTTGGGACAGGAAGCAGGAGTATAGTGTTGGACAGTTTCATCGGGACAGGAAGCTGGAGTATAGTGATGGACAGTTTTATTTGGGACAAGAAGCAGGAGTATAGTGTTGGGCAGTTTTATTGGGACAGGAAGCAGGAGTATAGTTATGGACAGTTTTATTGGGACAGGAAGCAGGAGTATAGTTATGGACAGTTTTATTGGGACAGGAAGCTGGAGTATAGTGTTGAACAGTTTTACTGGGACAGGAAGCAGGAGTATAGTTATGGACAGTTTTATTGAGACAGGAAACAGGAGGATTGTGTTGGAGAGTTTTTTCGAGACAGGAAGCAGGAGTATAGTTATGGACAGTTTTATTGGCACAGGAAGCAGGAGCATAGTTACGGAAAGTTTTTTCAGGACAGGAAGCAGGAGTATAGTGTTGGACAGTTTTATCGGGACAGGAACCTGGAGTATTGTGTTGGACAGTTTTATCGGGATGGGATGCAGGAGCATAGTGTTGCACAGTTTTATTTGAGACAGGAAGCAGGAGTATAGTGTTGGACAGTTTTATCGGGACAGGAAGCAGGAGTATAGTGTTGGGCAGTTTTATCGGGATGGGATGCTGGAGTATAGTTACGGACAGTTTTGTTGGGACAGGAAGCAGGAGTATAGTGTTGGACAGTTTTATTGGGACAGGAAGCGGGAGCATAGTGTTGGGCCGTTTTATAGGGATGGGATGCAGGAGTATGGTTATAGACTGTTTTATTGGGACAGGAAGCTGGAGTACAGTGATGTACAGTTTTATTGGGACAGGAAGCAGGAGCATAGTTATGGACAGTTTTATTGGGAGAGGGAGCAGGAGTATAGCTATGGACAGTTTTATTTGGGACAGGAAGCAGGAGTATAGTTATGGACAGTTTTATTTCGGACAGGAAGCGGGGGTATAGTGTTGGACAGTTTTATTGGGACAGGAAGCTGGAGCATAGTGTTGGGCAGTTTCATCGGGACAGGAAGCTGGAGTATACTGATGGACAGTTTTGTTTGGGACAAGAAGCAGGAGTATAGTGTTGGGCAGTTTTATTGGGACAGGAAGCAGGAGTATAGTTATGGACAGTTTTATTGGTATGGGAAGCATGAGAATAGTTATGGACAGTTTTATTGGGACAGGAAGCTGGAGTATAGTGTTGGACAGTTTTATCAGGACAGGATGCAGGAGTATAGTGTTCGACAGTTTTATCGGGATGGGATGCAGGAGCATAGTGTTGGACAGTTTTATCGGGGCAGGAAGCTGGAGTATAGTGATGGATAGTTTTATTTGGGACAGGAAGCTGGAGTATAGGGTTGGGCAGTTTTATTGGGACAGGAGGCAGGAGTATAGTTATAGACAGTTTTATTGGGATAGGAAGCATGAGAATAGTTATGGACAGTTTTATTGGGACAGGAAGCTGGAGTATAGTGTTGGACAGTTTTACTGGGACAGGAAGCAGGAGTATAGTTATGGACAGTTTTATTGGTACAGGAAGCAGGAGTGTAGTTATAGACAGTTTTTTCGGGACAGGAAGCAGGAGTATAGTTATGGACAGTTTTACTGGGACTGGAAGCTGGAGTATAGTTATGGACAGTTTTCCTGGGACAGGAAGCAGGGGTATAGTGTTGGACAGTTTTATCGGGACAGAAAGCTGGGGTATAGTGTTGGACAGTTTTATCGGGGTGGGACGCAGGAGCATAGTGTTGGACAGTTTTATTTGGGACAGGAAGCAGGAGTATAGTGTTGGACAGTTTTATCGGGATGGGATGCAGGAGTATAGTGTTGCACAGTTTTATTTGGGACAGGAGGCAGGAGTATAGTGTTGGACACTTTTATCGGGAGAGGAAGCAGGAGTATAGTGTTGGACAGTTTTATCGGGACGGGAAGCAGGAGTATAGTGTTGGACAGTTTTATTGGGACAGAAAGCAGTAGTATAGTGATGGGCAGTTTTATTGGGACAGGAAGCAGGAGTATAGTGTTGGACAGTTTTATCGGGACAGGAAGCAGGAGTATAGTGTTAGACAGTTTTATCGGGACAGGAAGCAGGAGTATAGTTATGGACACTTTTATTGGGACAGGAAGCAGGAGTATAGTGAAGGACAGTTTTATCGGGACAGGAAGCTGGAGTATAGATATGGACAATTTTATTGGGTCAGGAAGCAGGAGTATAGTGTTGGACAGTTTTATCGGGACAGGAAGCTGGCGTATAGTGATGGACAGTTTTATTTGAGACAGGAAGCAGGAGTATAGTGTTGGGCAGTTTTATTGGGGCAGGAGGCAGGAGTATAGTTATAGACAGTTTTATTGGGATAGGAAGCATGAGAATAGTTATGGACAGTTTTATTGGGACAGGAAGCTGGAGTATAGTGTTGGACAGTTTTTTGCGACAGGAAGCAGCAGTATAGTTATGGACCGTTTTATTGGTACAGGAAGCAGGAGTATAGTTATAGACAGTTTTATCGGGACAGGAAGCAGGAGTATAGTTATGGACAGTTTTACTGGGACAGGAAGCAGGGGTATAGTGTTGGACAGTTTTATCGGGACAGAAAGCTGGTGTATAGTGTTGGACAGTTTTATCGGGGTGCGACGCAGGAGCATTGTGTTGCACAGTTTTATTTGGGGCAGGAAGCAGGAGTATAGTGTTGGACAATTTTATCGGGATGGGATGCAGGAGTATAGTGTTGCACAGTTTTATTTGGGACAGGAAGCAGGAGTATAGTGTTGGACACTTTTATCGGGAGAGGAAGCAGGAGTATAGTGTTGGACAGTTTTATCGGGACAGGAAGCAGGAGTATAGTGTTGGACAGTTTTATTGGGACAGGAAGCAGTAGTATAGTGATGGACAGTTTTAATGGGACAGGAAGCAGGAGTATAGTGTTGGACAGTTTTATCGGGACAGCAAGCAGGAGTATAGTGTTAGACAGTTTTATCGGGACAGAAAGCAGGAGTATAGTTATGGACAGTTTTATTGGGACAGGAAGCAGGAGTATATTTATGGACAGTTTTATTTGGGACAGGAGGCTGGAGTGTAGTGTTGGGCAGTTTTATCGGGATGGGATGCAGGAGTATAGTGTTGGACAGTTTTATCGGGATGGGATGCAGGAGTATAGTTAATGACAGTTTTATTGGAACAGGAAGCAGGAGTATAGTGTTGGGCAGTTTTATCGGGACGGGAAGCAGGAGTATTGTTATGGACAGTTTTATTGGGACAGGAAGCAGGAGTATAGTGAAGGACAGTTTTATCGGGACAGGAAGCTGGAGTATAGTTATGGACAATTTTATTGGGTCAGGAAGCAGGAGTATTGTGTTGGACAGTTTTACCAGGACAGGAAGCTGGAGTATAGTTATGGAAAGTTTTATTTGGGGCAGGAAGCAGGAGTATAGTGTTCGGCAATTTTATCGGGATAGGATGCAGGAGTATAGTTATGAACAGTTTTATTGGGACAGAAAGCAGGGGTATAGTGTTGAACAGTTTTAACGGGACAGGAAGCTGGAGTATAGTTATGGAAAGTTTTATTTGGGACAGGAAGCAGGAGTATAGTGTTGGACAGTTTTATCGGGACAGGAAGCAGAAGTATAGTTATGGACAGTTTTCTTGGGACAGGAAGCAGGAGTATAGTGTTGGACAGTTTCATCGCGACAGGAAGCTGGAGTATAGTGATGGACAGTTTTATTTGGGACAAGAAGCAGGAGTATAGTGTTGTGCAGTTTTATTGGGACAGGAAGCAGGAGTATAGTTATGGACAGTTTTATTGGGACAGGAAGCAGGAGTATAGTTATGGACTGTTTTATTGGGACAGGAAGCTGGAGTATAGTGTTGAACAGTTTTACTGGGACAGGAAGCAGGAGTATAGTTATGGACAGTTTTATTGAGAAAGGAAGCAGGAGGATAGTGTTGGACAGTTTTATCGGGACTGGAAGCAGGAGTATAGTTATGGACAGTTTTATTGGGACAGGAAGCAGGAGCATAGTTATGGACAGTTTTTTCAGGACAGGAAGCAGGAGTATAGTGTTGGATAGTTTTATCGGGACAGGAAGCTGGAGTATTGTGTTGGACAGTTGTATCGGGATTGGATGCAGGAGCATAGTGTTGGGCAGTTTTATCGGGATGGGATGCTGGAGTATAGTTATGGACAGTTTTGTTGGAACAGGAAGCAGGAGTATAGTGTTGGACAGTTTTATTGGGACAGGAAGCGGGAGCATAGTGTTGGGCAGTTTTATCGGGATGGGATGCAGGAGTATGGTTATAGACTGTTTTTTGGGACAGGAAGCTGGAGTACAGTGATGCACAGTTTTATTGGGACAGGAAGCAGGAGCATAGTTATGGACAGTTTTATTGAGAGAGGAAGCAGGAGTATAGCTATGGACAGTTTTATTTTGGACAGGAAGCAGGAATATAGTTATGGGCAGTTTTATTTCGGACAGGAAGCGGGAGTATAGTGTTGGAAAATTTTATCAAGACAGGAAGCAGGAGTATAGTTATGGACAGTTTTTTTGGGACAGGAAGCAGGAGTATAGTTATGGACAGTTTTATTTGGGACAGGAAGCAGGAGTATAGAGTTGGACAGTTTTATAGGGACAGGATGCAGAAGTATAGTTATGGACAGTTTTATTGGGACAGGAAGCAGGAGTATAGTTATGGACAGTTTTATTTGGGACAGGAAGCTGGAGTATAGTGTTGGACAGTTTTATCGGGACAGGAAGCAGGAGTATATTTATGGCCAGATTTATTGGGACAGAAAGCTGGAGTATAGTTATGGACAGTTTTATTTGGGACAGGAGGCTGGAGTGTAGTGTTGGGCAGTTTTATCGGGATGGGATGCAGGAGTATAGTGTTGGACAGTTTTATCAGGATGGGATGCAGGTGTATAGTTATGGACAGTTTTATTGGGACAGGAAGCAGGAGTATAGTTATGGACAGTTTTATTGGTACAGGAAGCAGGAGTATAGTGAAGGACAGTTTTATCGGGACAGGAAGCTGGAGTATAGTTATGGACAATTTTATTGCGTCAGGAAGCAGGAGTATAGTGTTGGACAGTTTTATCGGGACAGGAAGCTGGAGAATAGTTACGGAAAGTTTTATTTGGGGCAGGAAGCAGGAGTATAGTGTTGGGCAGTTTTATCGGGATAGGATGCAGGAGTATAGTTATGGACAGTTTTATTGGGACAGGAAGCAGGAGTATAGTGTTGGACAGTTTTATCGGGACAGGAAGCTGGAGTATAGTTATGGAAAGTTTTATTTGGGACAGGAAGCAGGAGTATAGTGTTGGACAGTTTTATCGGGACAGGAAGCAGGAGTATAGTTATGGACAGTTTATTGGGACAAGAAGCAGGAGTACAATGTTGGACAGTTTCATCGGGACAGGAAGCTGGAGTATAGTGATGGACAGTTTTATTTGGGACAAGAAGCAGGAGTATAGTGTTGGGCAGTTTTATTGGGACAGGAGGCAGGAGTATAGTTTTGGACAGTTTTATCTGGATGGGATGCAGGAGGATAGTGTTGGACAGTTTTATCGGGACTGGAAGCTGGAGTATAGTGATGGATAGTTTTATTTGGGACAGGAAGCTGGAGTATAGTGTTGGGCAGTTTTATTGGGACAGGAGGCAGGAGTATAGTTATAGACAGTTTTATTGGGATAGGAAGCATGAGAATAGTTATGGACAGTTTTATTGGGACAGGAAGCTGGAGTATAGGGTTGGATAGTTTTACTGGGACAGGAAGCAGGAGTATAGTTATGGACAGTTTTATTGGTACAGGAAGCAGGAGTATAGTTAAAGACAGTTTTATCGGGACAGGAAGCAGGAGTATAGTTATTGACAGTTTTACTGGGACAGGAAGCAGGAGTATAGTTATGGACAGTTTTACTGGGACAGGAAGCAGGGGTATAGTGTTGGACAGTTTTATCGGGACAGAAAGCTGGGGTATAGTGTTGGACAGTTTTATCGGGGTGGGACGCAGGAGCATAGTGTTGCACAGTTTTATTTGGGACAGGAAGCAGGAGTATAGTGTTGGACAGTTTTATCGGGATGGGATGCAGGAGTATAGTGTTGCACAGTTTTATTTGGGACAGGAAGCAGGAGTATAGTGTTGGACACTTTTATCGGGAGAGGAATCAGGAGTATAGTGTTGGACAGTTTTATCGGGACAGGAAGCAGGAATATAGTGTTGGACAGTTTTATTGGGACAGGAAGCAGGAGTATAGTGATGGACAGTTTTATTGGGACAGGAAGCAGGAGTATAGTGTTGGACAGTTTTATCGGGACAGGAAGCAGGAGTATAGTGTTAGACAGTTTTATCGGGACAGGAAGCAGGAGTATAGTTATGGATAGTTTTATTGGGACAGGAAGCAGGAGTATAGTGAAGGACAGTTTTATCGGGACAGGAAGCTGGAGTATAGTTATGGACAATTTTATTGGGTCAGGATGCAGGAGTATAGTGTTGGACAGTTTTATCAGGACAGGAAGCTGGAGTATAGTGATGGACAGTTTTATTTGGGACAGGAAGCAGGAGTATAGTGTTGGACAGTTTTATCGGGACAGAAATCTGGGGTATAGTGTTGGACAGTTTTATCGGGGTGGGACGCAGGAGCATAGTGTTGCACAGTTTTATTTGGGACAGGAAGCAGGAGTATAGTGTTGGACAGTTTTATTTGGGACAGGAAGCTGGAATATAGTGTTGGACAGTTTTATCGGGACAGGAAGCAGGAGTATATTTATGGCCAGATTTATTGGGACAGGAAGCTGGAGTATAGTTATGGACAGTTTTATTTGGGTCAGGAGGCTTGAGTGTAGTGTGGGGCAGTCTTATCGGGATGGGATGCAGGAGTATAGTGTTGGACAGTTTTCTCGGGATGGGATGCAGGAGTATAGTTATGGACAGTTTTATTGGAACAGGAAGCCGGAGTATAGTGAAGGACATTTTATCGGGACAGGAAGCTGCAGTATAGTTATGGACAATTTTATTGGGTCAGGATGCAGGTGAATAGTGTTGGACAGTCTTATCGGGACAGGAAGCTGGAGTATAGTGATGGACAGTTTTATTTGGGACAGGAAGCAGGAGTATAGTGTTGGGCAGTTTTATTGGGGCAGGAGGCAGGAGTATAGTTATAGACAGTTTTATTGGGATAGGAAGCATGAGAATAGTTATGGACAGTTTTATTGGGACAGGAAGCTGGAGTATAGTGTTGGACAGTTTTACTGGGAAAGGAAGCAGGAGTGTAGTTATGGACAGTTTTATTGGTACAGGAAGCAGGAGTATAGTTATAGACAGTTTTATCGGTACAGGAAGCAGGAGTATAGTTATGGACAGTTTTACTGGGACAGGAAGCAGGAGTATAGTTATGGGCAGTTTTACTGGGACAGGAAGCAGGGGTATAGTGTTGGACAGTTTTATCGGGACAGAAAGCTGGGGTATAATGTTGGACAGTTTTATCGGGGTGGGACGCAGGAGCATAGTGTTGCACAGTTTTATTTGGGACAGGAAGCAGGAGTATAGTGTTGGACAGTTTTATTTGGGACAGGAAGCTGGAGTATAGTGTTGGACAGTTTTATCGGGACAGGAAGCAGGAGTATATTTATGGTCAGATTTATTGGGACAGGAAGCTGGAGTATAGTTATGTACAGTTTTATTTGGGTCAGGAGGCTTGAGTGCAGTGTTGGGCAGTTTTATCGGGATGGGATGCAGGAGTATAGTGTTGGACAGTTTTATCGGGATGGGATGCAGAAGTATAGTTATGGACAGTTTTATTGGAACATAAAGCAGGAGTATAGTGTTGGGCAGTTTTATCGGGACAGGAAGCAGAAGTATAGTTATGGACAGTTTGATTGGGACAGGAAGCAGGAGTATAGTGAAAGACAGTTTTATAGGGACAGGAAGCTGGAGTATAGTTATGGACAATTTTATTGGGTCAGGAAGCAGGAGTATAGTGTTGGACAGTTTTATCCGGACAGAAAGCTGGAATATAGTTATGGAAAGTTTTATTTGGGGCAGGAAGCAGGAGTATAGTGTTCGGCATTTTTATCGGGATACGATGCAGGAGTATAGTTATGGACAGTTTTATTGGGACAGGAAGCAGGAGTATAGTGTTGGACAGTTTTATCGGGACAGGAAGCTGGAGTATAGTTATGGAAAGTTTTTTTTGGGACAGGAAGCAGGAGTATAGTGTTGGACAGTTTTATCGGGACAGGAAGCAGAAGTATAGCTATGGACAGTTTTATTGGGACAGGAAGCAGGAGTATAGTTATGGACAGTTTTCTTGGGACAGGAAGCAGGAGTATAGTGTTGGACAGTTTCATCGGGACAGGAAGCTGGAGTATAGTGATGGACAGTTTTATTTGGGACAAGAAGCAGGAGTATAGTGTTGGGCAGTTTTCTTGGGACAGGAAGCAGGAGTATAGTTATGGACAGTTTTATTGGGACAGGAAGCAGGAGTATAGTTATGGACAGTTTTATTGGGACAGGAAGCTGGAGTATAGTGTTGAACAGTTTTACTGGGACAGGAAGCAGGAGTATAGTTATGGACAGTTTTATTGAGACAGGAAGCAGGAGGATAGTGTTGGACAGTTTTATCGGGACAGGAAGCAGGAGTATAGTTATGGACAGTTTTATTGGGACAGGAAGCAGGAGCATAGTTATGGACAGTTTTTTCAGGACAGGAAGCAGGAGTATAGTGCTGGACAGTTTTATCGGGACAGGAAGCTGGAGTATAGTGTTGGACAGTTTTATCGGGATGGGATGCAGGTGCATAGTGTTGCACAGTTTTATTTGGGACAGGAAGCACGAGTATAGTGTTAGACAGTTTTATCGGGACAGGAAGCAGGAGTATAGTGTTGGGCAGTTTTTATCGGGATGGGATGCTGGAGTATAGTTAAGGACAGTTTTGTTGGGACAGGAAGCAGGAGTATGGTGTTGGACAGTTTTATTGGGACAGGAAGCGGGAGCATAGTGTTGGGCACAGGAAGCAGGAGTATAGTGAAGGACAGTTTTATCGGGACAGGAAGCTGGAGTATAGTTATGGACAATTTTATTGGGTCAGGAAGCAGGAGTATTGTGTTGGACAGTTTTATCGGGACAGGAAGCTGGAGTATAGTTATGGAAAGTTTTATTTGGGGCAGGAAGCAGGAGTATAGTGTTCGGCAATTTTATCGGGATAGGATGCAGGAGTATAGTTATGAACAGTTTTATTGGGACAGGAAGCAGGAGTATGGTGTTGGACAGTTTTATTGGGACAGGAAGCGGGAGCATAGTGTTGGGCAGTTTTATCGGGATGGGATGCAGGAGTATGGTTATAGACTGTTTTATTGGGACAGGAAGCTGGAGTACAGTGATGTACAGTTTTATTGGGACACGAAGCAGGAGCATAGTTATGGACAGTTTTATTGGGAGAGGAAGCAGGAGTATAGCTATGGACAGTTTTATTTGGGACAGGAAGCAGGAGTATAGTTTTGGACAGTTTTATTTGGGTCAGGAAGCGGGAGTATAGTGTTGGACAGTTTTATCAAGACAGGAAGCAGGAGTATAGTTATGGACAGTTTTTTTGGGACAGGAAGCAGGAGTATAGGTATGGACAGTTTTATTTGGGACAGGAAGCAGGAATATAGAGTTGGACAGTTTTATCGGGACAGGATGCAGATGTATAGTTATGGACAGTTTTATTGGGACAGGAAGCAGGAGTATAGTTATGGACAGTTTTATTTGGACAGGAAGCTGGAGTATAGTGTTGTACAGTTTTATCGGGACAGGAAGCAGGAGTATATTTATGGCCAGATTTATTGGGACAGAAAGCTGGAGTATAGTTATGAACAGTTTTATTTGGGACAGGAGGCTGGAGTGTAGTGTTGGGCAGTTTTATCGGGATGGGATGCAGGAGTATAGTGTTGGACAGTTTTATCGGGATGGGATGCAGGAGTATAGTTATGGACAGTTTTATTGGAACAGGAAGCAGGAGTATAGTGTTGGGCAGTTTTATCGGGACAGGAAGCAGGAGTATAGTTATGGGCACTTTTATTGGGACAGGAAGCTGGAGTATAGTGTTGGGCAGTTTTATCGGGACAGGAAGCTGGAGTATAGTGATGGACAGTTTTATCGGGATGGGATGCAGGAGCATAGTGCCGGACAGTTTTATCGGGATGGGATGCAGGAGTATAGTGTTGAACAATTTTATTTGAGACAGGAAACAGGAGTATAGTGTTGGACAGTTTTATCGGGACAGGAAGCAGGAGTATAGTTATGGACAGTTTGATTGGGACAGGAAGCAGGAGTATAGTGATGGCCAGACTTATCGGGACAGGAAGCTGGAGCACAGTGTTCGGCAGTTTTATCGGGATGGGATGCAGGAGCATAGTGTTTGACAGTTTCTTTTATCTGGATGGGGTGCAGGAGTACAGTGTTGGACAGTTTTATCGGGACAGGAAGCTGGAGTATAGTGTTGGACAGTTTTATCGGGACAGGAAGCTGGAGTATAGTGGTGGGCAGTTTTGTCGGGATGGGATGCCCGAGTATAGTGTTGGACAGTTTTATTGGGACAGGAAGCTGGAGTATAGTGTTGGGCAGTTTTATCGGGATGGGAAGCTGGATTATACTGTTGGACAGTTTTATCAGGACAGGAAGCTGGAGTATAGTGTTGGGCAGTTTTTTTTATCGGGATGGGATGCAGGAGTATAGTGTTGGACAGTTTTGTCGGGACAGGAAGCTGGAGTATAGTGTTGGGCAGTTTTATCGGGACAGGAAGCTGGAGTATAGTGTTGGACAGTTTTTTTATCGAGATGGGATGCAGGAGTATAGTGCTGGACAGTTTTATCGGGACAGGAAGCTGGAGTATAGTGTTGGGCAGTTTTATCGGGACAGGAAGCTGGAGTATAGTAATGGACAGTTTTATTTTGGACAGGAAACTGGAGTGTAGTGTTGAGCAGTTTTATCGGGATGGGATGCAGGAGTATAGTGCTGGACAGTTTTATCATGACAGGAAGCTGGAGTATAGTATTGGGCAGTTTTATCTGGACAGAAAGCTGGACTATAGTGTTGGACAGATTTGTTTGGGACAGGAAGCAGGAATATAGTTATGGACAGTTTTATTTGGGACAGGAAGCAGGAGTATAGTTATGGACAGTTTTATTGGGACAGGAATCTGGAGTATAGTGTTGGACAGTTTTATTGGAACAGGAAGCAGGAGTATAGTTATGGACAGTTTTATTGGGACAGGAAGCAGGAGTATAGTGTTGGACAGTTTTATCGGGATAGGAAGCAGGAGCATAGTTATGGACAGTTTTATTGGGACAGGAAGCAGGAGTATAGTTATGGACAGTTTTATTGGGACAGGAAGCAGGAGTATAGTGTTGGACAGTTTTATCGGGATAGGAAGCTGGTGAATAGTGTTTTACAGTTTTATCGGGATGGGATGCAGGAGCATAGTGTTGCACAGTTTTATTTGGGACAGGAAGCAGGAGTATAGTGTTGGACAGTTTTATCGGGATGGGATGCAGGAGTATAGTGTTGCACAGTTTTATTTGGGACAGGAAGCAGGAGTATAGTGTTGGACAGATTTATCGGGACAGGAAGCAGGAGTATAATGTTGGACAGTTTTATCGGGGCAGGAAGCAGGAGTATAGTGTTGGACTGTTTTATTGGGACAGGAAGCAGGAGTATAGTGATGGGCAGTTTTATTGGGACAGGAAGCAGGAGTATAGTGTTGGACAGTTTTATCGGGACAGGAAGCAGGAGTATAGTGTTACCCAGTTTTATCGGGGCAGGAAGCAGGAGTATAGTTATGGACAGTTTTATTGGGACCGGAAGCAGGAGTATAGTGAAGGACAGTTTTATCGGAACAGGAAGCTGGAGTATAGTTATGGACAATTTTATTGGGTCAGGAAGCAGGAGTATAGTGTTGGACAGTTTTATCGGGACAGGAAGCTGGAGAATAGTGTTGGACAGTTTTATCAGGATGGGATGCAGGAGTATAGTTATGGACAGTTTTATTGGAACAGGAAGCAGGAGTATAGTGTTCGGCAGTTTTATTGTGACAGGAAGTAGCAGTATAGTGTTGGACAGGTTTATCAGGACAGGAAGCTGGAGTATAGTGTTGGGCAGTTTTATCGGGACAGGAAGCTGGAGTATAGTTATGAAAAGTTTTATTTGGGACAGGAAGCAGGAGTATAGTGTTGGACAGTTATATCAGGACAGGAAGCAGAAGTATAGTTATGGACAGTTTTATTGGGACAGGAAGCAAGAGTATAGTGAAGGACAGTTTTATTGGGACAGGAAGCAGGAGTATAGTGTTGGACAGTTTTATCAGGACAGGAAGCAGGAGTATAGTGTTGGACAGTTTTATCGGGATGGGATGCAGGAGCATAGTGTTGGACAGTTTTAACGGGACAGGAAGCTGGAGTATAGTGATGGACAGTTTTATTTGGGACGGGAAACAGGAGTATAGTGTTGGGCAGTTTTATTGGAACAGGAGGCAGGAGTATAGTTATAGACAGTTTTATTGGGATGGGAAGCATGAGAATAGTTATGGACAGTTTTATTGGGACAGGAAGCTGGAGCATAGTGCTGGACAGTTTTACTGGGACAGGAAGCAGGAGTATAGTTATGGACAGTTTTAGTGGTACAGGAGGCAGGAGTATAGTTATAGACAGTTTTATCGGGAAAGGAAGCAGGAGTATAGTTATGGACAGTTTTACTGGGACAGGAAGCAGGAGTATAGTTATGGACAGTTTTATTGAGACAGGAAGCAGGGGTATAGTGTTGGGCAGTTTTATCGGGACAGAAAGCTGGGGTATAGTGTTGGACAGTTTTATCGGTGTGGGACGCAGGAGCATAGTGTTGCACAGTTTTGTTTGGGACAGGAAGCAGGAGTATAGTTTTGGACAGCTTTATCGGGATGGGATGCAGGAGTATAGTGTTGCACAGTTTTATTTGGGACAGGAAGCAGGAGTATAGAGTTGGACAGTGTTATCGGGTCAGGAAGCAGGAGTATAGTGTGGGACAGTTTTATCGGGACAGGAAGCAGGAGTATAGTGTTGGACAATTTTAATGGGACAGGAAGCAGGAGTATAGTGATGGACCGTTTTATTGGGACAGGAAGCAGGAGTATAGTGTTGGACAGTTTTATCGGGACAGGAAGCAGGAGTATAGTTATGGACAGTTTTATTGGGACAGGAAGCAGGAGTATAGTGAAGGACAGTTTTATCGGGACAGGAAGCTGGAGTATAGTTATGGACAATTTTATTGGGTCAGGAAGCAGGAGTATAGTGTTGGACAGTTTTATCAGGACAGGAAGCTGGAGAATAGTTACGGAAAGTTCTATTTGGGGCAGGAAGCAGGAGTATAGTGTTGGGCAGTTTTATCGGGATAGGATGCAGGAGTATAGTTATGGACAGTTTTATTGTGACAGGAAGCAGGAGTATAGTGTTGGACAGTTTTATCGGGACAGGAAGCTGGAGTATAATTATGGAAAGTTTTATTTGGGACAGGAAGCAGGGGTATAGTGTTGGACAGTTTTATCGGGACAGGAAGCAGAAGTATAGTTATGGACAGTTTTATTGGGACAGGAAGCAGGAGTACAATGTTGGACAGTTTCATCGGGACAGGAAGCTGGAGTATAGTGATGGATAGTTTTATTTGGGACAAGAAGCAGGAGTATAGTGCTGGGCAGTTTTATTGGGACAGGAAGCAGGAGTATAGTTATGGACAGTTTTATTGGGATGGGAAGCATGAGAATAGTTATGGACAGTTTTATTGGGACAGGAAGCTGGAGCATAGTGTTGGACAGTTTTATCAGGACAGGAAGCAGGAGTATAGTGTTGGACAGTTTTATCGGGATGGGATGCTGGAGCATACTGTTGGACAGTTTTATCGGGACAGGAAGCTGGAGTATAGTGATGGATAGTTTTATTTGGGACAGGAAGCTGGAGTATAGTGTTGGGCAGTTTTATTGGGGCAGGAGGCAGGAGTATAGTTATAGACAGTTTTATTGGGATAGGAAGCATGAGAATAGTTATGGACAGTTTTATTGGGACAGGAAGCTGGAGTATAGTGTTGGACAGTCTTACTGGGACAGGAAGCAGGAGTATAGTTATGGACAGTTTTATTGGTACAGGAAGCAGGAGTATGGTTATGCACAGTTTTATCGGGACAGGAAGCAGGAGTATAGTTATGGACAGTTTTATTGGGACAGGAAGCAGGAGTATAGTTATGGACAGTTTTACTGGTACAGGAAGCAGCGGTATAGTGTTGGGCAGTTTTATCGGGACAGGAAGCAGAAGTATAGTTATGGACAGTTTGATTGGGACAGGAAGCAGGAGTATAGTGAAAGACAGTTTTATAGGGACAGGAAGCTGGAGTATAGTTATGGACAATTTTATTGGGTCAGGAAGCAGGAGTATAGTGTTGGACAGTTTTATCCGGACAGAAAGCTGGAATATAGTTATGGAAAGTTTTATTTGGGGCAGGAAGCAGGAGTATAGTGTTCGGCATTTTTATCGGGATACGATGCAGGAGTATAGTTATGGACAGTTTTATTGGGACAGGAAGCAGGAGTATAGTGTTGGACAGTTTTATCGGGACAGGAAGCTGGAGTATAGTTATGGAAAGTTTTTTTTGGGACAGGAAGCAGGAGTATAGTGTTAGACAGTTTTATCGGGACAGGAAGCAGAAGTATAGCTATGGACAGTTTTATTGGGACAGGAAGCAGGAGTATAGTTATGGACAGTTTTCTTGGGACAGGAAGCAGGAGTATAGTGTTGGACAGTTTCATCGGGACAGGAAGCTGGAGTATAGTGATGGACAGTTTTATTTGGGACAAGAAGCAGGAGTATAGTGTTGGGCAGTTTTCTTGGGACAGGAAGCAGGAGTATAGTTATGGACAGTTTTATTGGGACAGGAAGCAGGAGTATAGTTATGGACAGTTTTATTGGGACAGGAAGCTGGAGTATAGTGTTGAACAGTTTTACTGGGACAGGAAGCAGGAGTATAGTTATGGACAGTTTTATTGAGACAGGAAGCAGGAGGATAGTGTTGGACAGTTTTATCGGGACAGGAAGCAGGAGTATAGTTATGGACAGTTTTATTGGGACAGGAAGCAGGAGCATAGTTATGGACAGTTTTTTCAGGACAGGAAGCAGGAGTGTAGTGCTGGACAGTTTTATCGGGACAGGAAGCTGGAGTATAGTGTTGGACAGTTTTATCGGGATGGGATGCAGGTGCATAGTGTTGCACAGTTTTATTTGGGACAGGAAGCAGGAGTATAGTGTTAGACAGTTTTATCGGGACAGGAAGCAGGAGTATAGTGTTGGGCAGTTTTTATCGGGATGGGATGCTGGAGTATAGTTAAGGACAGTTTTGTTGGGACAGGAAGCAGGAGTATGGTGTTGGACAGTTTTATTGGGACAGGAAGCGGGAGCATAGTGTTGGGCACAGGAAGCAGGAGTATAGTGAAGGACAGTTTTATCGGGACAGGAAGCTGGAGTATAGTTATGGACAATTTTATTGGGTCAGGAAGCAGGAGTATTGTGTTGGACAGTTTTATCGGGACAGGAAGCTGGAGTATAGTTATGGAAAGTTTTATTTGGGGCAGGAAGCAGGAGTATAGTGTTCGGCAATTTTATCGGGATAGGATGCAGGAGTATAGTTATGAACAGTTTTATTGGGACAGGAAGCAGGAGTATGGTGTAGGACAGTTTTATTGGGACAGGAAGCGGGAGCATAGTGTTGGGCAGTTTTATCGGGATGGGATGCAGGAGTATGGTTATAGACTGTTTTATTGGGACAGGAAGCTGGAGTACAGTGATGTACAGTTTTATTGGGACACGAAGCAGGAGCATAGTTATGGACAGTTTTATTGGGAGACGAAGCAGGAGTATAGCTATGGACAGTTTTATTTGGGACAGGAAGCAGGAGTATAGTTTTGGACAGTTTTATTTGGGTCAGGAAGCGGGAGTATAGTGTTGGACAGTTTTATCAAGACAGGAAGCAGGAGTATAGTTATGGACAGTTTTTTTGGGACAGGAAGCAGGAGTATAGGTATGGACAGTTTTATTTGGGACAGGAAGCAGGAATATAGAGTTGGACAGTTTTATCGGGACAGGATGCAGATGTATAGTTATGGACAGTTTTATTGGGACAGGAAGCAGGAGTATAGTTATGGACAGTTTTATTTGGACAGGAAGCTGGAGTATAGTGTTGTACTGTTTTATCGGGACAGGAAGCAGGAGTATATTTATGGCCAGATTTATTGGGACAGAAAGCTGGAGTATAGTTATGAACAGTTTTATTTGGGACAGGAGGCTGGAGTGTAGTGTTGGGCAGTTTTATTGGGATGGGATGCAGGAGTATAGTGTTGGACAGTTTTATCGGGATGGGATGCAGGAGTATAGTTATGGACAGTTTTATTGGAACAGGAAGCAGGAGTATAGTGTTGGGCAGTTTTATCGGGACAGGAAGCAGGAGTATAGTTATGGGCACTTTCATTGGGACAGGAAGCTGGAGTATAGTGTTGGGCAGTTTTATCGGGACAGGAAGCTGGAGTATAGTGATGGACAGTTTTATCGGGATGGGATGCAGGAGCATAGTGCCGGACAGTTTTATCGGGATGGGATGCAGGAGTATAGTGTTGAACAATTTTATTTGAGACAGGAAACAGGAGTATAGTGTTGGACAGTTTTATCGGGACAGGAAGCAGGAGTATAGTTATGGACAGTTTGATTGGGACAGGAAGCAGGAGTATAGTGATGGCCAGACTTATCGGGACAGGAAGCTGGAGCACAGTGTTCGGCAGTTTTATCGGGATGGGATGCAGGAGCATAGTGTTTGACAGTTTCTTTTATCTGGATGGGGTGCAGGAGTACAGTGTTGGACAGTTTTATCGGGACAGGAAGCTGGAGTATAGTGTTGGACAGTTTTATCGGGACAGGAAGCTGGAGTATAGTGGTGGGCAGTTTTGTCGGGATGGGATGCCCGAGTATAGTGTTGGACAGTTTTATTGGGACAGGAAGCTGGAGTATAGTGTTGGGCACTTTTATCGGGATGGGAAGCTGGATTATACTGTTGGACAGTTTTATCAGGACAGGAAGCTGGAGTATAGTGTTGGGCAGTTTTTTTATCGGGATGGGATGCAGGAGTATAGTGTTGGACAGTTTTGTCGGGACAGGAAGCTGGAGTATAGTGTTGGGCAGTTTTATCGGGACAGGAAGCTGGAGTATAGTGTTGGACAGTTTTTTATCGAGATGGGATGCAGGAGTATAGTGCTGGACAGTTTTATCGGGACAGGAAGCTGGAGTATAGTGTTGGGCAGTTTTATCGGGACAGGAAGCTGGAGTATAGTAATGGACAGTTTTATTTTGGACAGGAAACTGGAGTGTAGTGTTGAGCAGTTTTATCGGGATGGGATGCAGGAGTATAGTGCTGGACAGTTTTATCATGACAGGAAGCTGGAGTATAGTATTGGGCAGTTTTATCTGGACAGAAAGCTGGACTATAGTGTTGGACAGATTTGTTTGGGACAGGAAGCAGGAATATAGTTATGGACAGTTTTATTTGGGACAGGAAGCAGGAGTATAGTTATGGACAGTTTTATTGGGACAGGAATCTGGAGTATAGTGTTGGACAGTTTTATTGGAACAGGAAGCAGGAGTATAGTTATGGACAGTTTTATTGGGACAGGAAGCAGGAGTATAGTGTTGGACAGTTTTATCGGGATAGGAAGCAGGAGCATAGTTATGGACAGTTTTATTGGGACAGGAAGCAGGAGTATAGTTATGGACAGTTTTATTGGGACAGGAAGCAGGAGTATAGTGTTGGACAGTTTTATCGGGATAGGAAGCTGGTGAATAGTGTTTTACAGTTTTATCGGAATGGGATGCAGGAGCATAGTGTTGCACAGTTTTATTTGGGACAGGAAGCAGGAGTATAGTGTTGGACAGTTTTATCGGGATGGGATGCAGGAGTATAGTGTTGCACAGTTTTATTTGGGACAGGAAGCAGGAGTATAGTGTTGGACAGATTTATCGGGACAGGAAGCAGGAGTATAATGTTGGACAGTTTTATCGGGGCAGGAAGCAGGAGTATAGTGTTGGACTGTTTTATTGGGACAGGAAGCAGGAGTATAGTGATGGGCAGTTTTATTGGGACAGGAAGCAGGAGTATAGTGTTGGACAGTTTTATCGGGACAGGAAGCAGGAGTATAGTGTTACCCAGTTTTATCGGGGCAGGAAGCAGGAGTATAGTTATGGACAGTTTTATTGGGACCGGAAGCAGGAGTATAGTGAAGGACAGTTTTATCGGAACAGGAAGCTGGAGTATAGTTATGGACAATTTTATTGGGTCAGGAAGCAGGAGTATAGTGTTGGACAGTTTTATCGGGACAGGAAGCTGGAGAATAGTGTTGGACAGTTTTATCGGGATGGGATGCAGGAGTATAGTTATGGACAGTTTTATTGGAACAGGAAGCAGGAGTATAGTGTTCGGCAGTTTTATTGCGACAGGAAGTAGCAGTATAGTGTTGGACAGGTTTATCAGGACAGGAAGCTGGAGTATAGTGTTGGGCAGTTTTATCGGGACAGGAAGCTGGAGTATAGTTATGAAAAGTTTTATTTGGGACAGGAAGCAGGAGTATAGTGTTGGACAGTTATATCAGGACAGGAAGCAGAAGTATAGTTATGGACAGTTTTATTGGGACAGGAAGCAAGAGTATAGTGAAGGACAGTTTTATTGGGACAGGAAGCAGGAGTGTAGAGTTGGACAGTTTTATCAGGACAGGAAGCAGGAGTATAGTGTTGGACAGTTTTATCGGGATGGGATGCAGGAGCATAGTGTTGGACAGTTTTAACGGGACAGGAAGCTGGAGTATAGTGATGGACAGTTTTATTTGGGACGGGAAACAGGAGTATAGTGTTGGGCAGTTTTATTGGAACAGGAGGCAGGAGTATAGTTATAGACAGTTTTATTGGGATGGGAAGCATGAGAATAGTTATGGACAGTTTTATTGGGACAGGAAGCTGGAGCATAGTGCTGGACAGTTTTACTGGGACAGGAAGCAGGAGTATAGTTATGGACAGTTTTAGTGGTACAGGAAGCAGGAGTATAGTTATAGACAGTTTTATCGGGAAAGGAAGCAGGAGTATAGTTATGGACAGTTTTACTGGGACAGGAAGCAGGAGTATAGTTATGGACAGTTTTATTGAGACAGGAAGCAGGGGTATAGTGTTGGGCAGTTTTATCGGGACAGAAAGCTGGGGTATAGTGTTGGACAGTTTTATCGGTGTGGGACGCAGGAGCATAGTGTTGCACAGTTTTGTTTGGGACAGGAAGCAGGAGTATAGTTTTGGACAGCTTTATCGGGATGGGATGCAGGAGTATAGTGTTGCACAGTTTTATTTGGGACAGGAAGCAGGAGTATAGAGTTGGACAGTGTTATCGGGTCAGGAAGCAGGAGTATAGTGTGGGACAGTTTTATCGGGACAGGAAGCAGGAGTATAGTGTTGGACAATTTTAATGGGACAGGAAGCAGGAGTATAGTGATGGACCGTTTTATTGGGACAGGAAGCAGGAGTATAGTGTTGGACAGTTTTATCGGGACAGGAAGCAGGAGTATAGTTATGGACAGTTTTATTGGGACAGGAAGCAGGAGTATAGTGAAGGACAGTTTTATCGGGACAGGAAGCTGGAGTATAGTTATGGACAATTTTATTGGGTCAGGAAGCAGGAGTATAGTGTTGGACAGTTTTATCAGGACAGGAAGCTGGAGAATAGTTACGGAAAGTTCTATTTGGGGCAGGAAGCAGGAGTATAGTGTTGGGCAGTTTTATCGGGATAGGATGCAGGAGTATAGTTATGGACAGTTTTATTGTGACAGGAAGCAGGAGTATAGTGTTGGACAGTTTTATCGGGACAGGAAGCTGGAGTATAATTATGGAAAGTTTTATTTGGGACAGGAAGCAGGGGTATAGTGTTGGACAGTTTTATCGGGACAGGAAGCAGAAGTATAGTTATGGACAGTTTTATTGGGACAGGAAGCAGGAGTACAATGTTGGACAGTTTCATCGGGACAGGAAGCTGGAGTATAGTGATGGATAGTTTTATTTGGGACAAGAAGCAGGAGTATAGTGCTGGGCAGTTTTATTGGGACAGGAAGCAGGAGTATAGTTATGGACAGTTTTATTGGGATGGGAAGCATGAGAATAGTTATGGACAGTTTTATTGGGACAGGAAGCTGGAGCATAGTGTTGGACAGTTTTATCAGGACAGGAAGCAGGAGTATAGTGTTGGACAGTTTTATCGGGATGGGATGCTGGAGCATACTGTTGGACAGTTTTATCGGGACAGGAAGCTGGAGTATAGTGATGGATAGTTTTATTTGGGACAGGAAGCTGGAGTATAGTGTTGGGCAGTTTTATTGGGGCAGGAGGCAGGAGTATAGTTATAGACAGTTTTATTGGGATAGGAAGCATGAGAATAGTTATGGACAGTTTTATTGGGACAGGAAGCTGGAGTATAGTGTTGGACAGTCTTACTGGGACAGGAAGCAGGAGTATAGTTATGGACAGTTTTATTGGTACAGGAAGCAGGAGTATGGTTATGCACAGTTTTATCGGGACAGGAAGCAGGAGTATAGTTATGGACAGTTTTATTGGGACAGGAAGCAGGAGTATAGTTATGGACAGTTTTACTGGTACAGGAAGCAGCGGTATAGTGTTGGGCAGTTTTATCGGGACAGGAAGCAGAAGTATAGTTATGGACAGTTTGATTGGGACAGGAAGCAGGAGTATAGTGAAAGACAGTTTTATAGGGACAGGAAGCTGGAGTATAGTTATGGACAATTTTATTGGGTCAGGAAGCAGGAGTATAGTGTTGGACAGTTTTATCCGGACAGAAAGCTGGAATATAGTTATGGAAAGTTTTATTTGGGGCAGGAAGCAGGAGTATAGTGTTCGGCATTTTTATCGGGATACGATGCAGGAGTATAGTTATGGACAGTTTTATTGGGACAGGAAGCAGGAGTATAGTGTTGGACAGTTTTATCGGGACAGGAAGCTGGAGTATAGTTATGGAAAGTTTTTTTTGGGACAGGAAGCAGGAGTATAGTGTTAGACAGTTTTATCGGGACAGGAAGCAGAAGTATAGCTATGGACAGTTTTATTGGGACAGGAAGCAGGAGTATAGTTATGGACAGTTTTCTTGGGACAGGAAGCAGGAGTATAGTGTTGGACAGTTTCATCGGGACAGGAAGCTGGAGTATAGTGATGGACAGTTTTATTTGGGACAAGAAGCAGGAGTATAGTGTTGGGCAGTTTTCTTGGGACAGGAAGCAGGAGTATAGTTATGGACAGTTTTATTGGGACAGGAAGCAGGAGTATAGTTATGGACAGTTTTATTGGGACAGGAAGCTGGAGTATAGTGTTGAACAGTTTTACTGGGACAGGAAGCAGGAGTATAGTTATGGACAGTTTTATTGAGACAGGAAGCAGGAGGATAGTGTTGGACAGTTTTATCGGGACAGGAAGCAGGAGTATAGTTATGGACAGTTTTATTGGGACAGGAAGCAGGAGCATAGTTATGGACAGTTTTTTCAGGACAGGAAGCAGGAGTGTAGTGCTGGACAGTTTTATCGGGACAGGAAGCTGGAGTATAGTGTTGGACAGTTTTATCGGGATGGGATGCAGGTGCATAGTGTTGCACAGTTTTATTTGGGACAGGAAGCAGGAGTATAGTGTTAGACAGTTTTATCGGGACAGGAAGCAGGAGTATAGTGTTGGGCAGTTTTTATCGGGATGGGATGCTGGAGTATAGTTAAGGACAGTTTTGTTGGGACAGGAAGCAGGAGTATGGTGTTGGACAGTTTTATTGGGACAGGAAGCGGGAGCATAGTGTTGGGCACAGGAAGCAGGAGTATAGTGAAGGACAGTTTTATCGGGACAGGAAGCTGGAGTATAGTTATGGACAATTTTATTGGGTCAGGAAGCAGGAGTATTGTGTTGGACAGTTTTATCGGGACAGGAAGCTGGAGTATAGTTATGGAAAGTTTTATTTGGGGCAGGAAGCAGGAGTATAGTGTTCGGCAATTTTATCGGGATAGGATGCAGGAGTATAGTTATGAACAGTTTTATTGGGACAGGAAGCAGGAGTATGGTGTAGGACAGTTTTATTGGGACAGGAAGCGGGAGCATAGTGTTGGGCAGTTTTATCGGGATGGGATGCAGGAGTATGGTTATAGACTGTTTTATTGGGACAGGAAGCTGGAGTACAGTGATGTACAGTTTTATTGGGACACGAAGCAGGAGCATAGTTATGGACAGTTTTATTGGGAGACGAAGCAGGAGTATAGCTATGGACAGTTTTATTTGGGACAGGAAGCAGGAGTATAGTTTTGGACAGTTTTATTTGGGTCAGGAAGCGGGAGTATAGTGTTGGACAGTTTTATCAAGACAGGAAGCAGGAGTATAGTTATGGACAGTTTTTTTGGGACAGGAAGCAGGAGTATAGGTATGGACAGTTTTATTTGGGACAGGAAGCAGGAATATAGAGTTGGACAGTTTTATCGGGACAGGATGCAGATGTATAGTTATGGACAGTTTTATTGGGACAGGAAGCAGGAGTATAGTTATGGACAGTTTTATTTGGACAGGAAGCTGGAGTATAGTGTTGTACTGTTTTATCGGGACAGGAAGCAGGAGTATATTTATGGCCAGATTTATTGGGACAGAAAGCTGGAGTATAGTTATGAACAGTTTTATTTGGGACAGGAGGCTGGAGTGTAGTGTTGGGCAGTTTTATTGGGATGGGATGCAGGAGTATAGTGTTGGACAGTTTTATCGGGATGGGATGCAGGAGTATAGTTATGGACAGTTTTATTGGAACAGGAAGCAGGAGTATAGTGTTGGGCAGTTTTATCGGGACAGGAAGCAGGAGTATAGTTATGGGCACTTTCATTGGGACAGGAAGCTGGAGTATAGTGTTGGGCAGTTTTATCGGGACAGGAAGCTGGAGTATAGTGATGGACAGTTTTATCGGGATGGGATGCAGGAGCATAGTGCCGGACAGTTTTATCGGGATGGGATGCAGGAGTATAGTGTTGAACAATTTTATTTGAGACAGGAAACAGGAGTATAGTGTTGGACAGTTTTATCGGGACAGGAAGCAGGAGTATAGTTATGGACAGTTTGATTGGGACAGGAAGCAGGAGTATAGTGATGGCCAGACTTATCGGGACAGGAAGCTGGAGCACAGTGTTCGGCAGTTTTATCGGGATGGGATGCAGGAGCATAGTGTTTGACAGTTTCTTTTATCTGGATGGGGTGCAGGAGTACAGTGTTGGACAGTTTTATCGGGACAGGAAGCTGGAGTATAGTGTTGGACAGTTTTATCGGGACAGGAAGCTGGAGTATAGTGGTGGGCAGTTTTGTCGGGATGGGATGCCCGAGTATAGTGTTGGACAGTTTTATTGGGACAGGAAGCTGGAGTATAGTGTTGGGCACTTTTATCGGGATGGGAAGCTGGATTATACTGTTGGACAGTTTTATCAGGACAGGAAGCTGGAGTATAGTGTTGGGCAGTTTTTTTATCGGGATGGGATGCAGGAGTATAGTGTTGGACAGTTTTGTCGGGACAGGAAGCTGGAGTATAGTGTTGGGCAGTTTTATCGGGACAGGAAGCTGGAGTATAGTGTTGGACAGTTTTTTATCGAGATGGGATGCAGGAGTATAGTGCTGGACAGTTTTATCGGGACAGGAAGCTGGAGTATAGTGTTGGGCAGTTTTATCGGGACAGGAAGCTGGAGTATAGTAATGGACAGTTTTATTTTGGACAGGAAACTGGAGTGTAGTGTTGAGCAGTTTTATCGGGATGGGATGCAGGAGTATAGTGCTGGACAGTTTTATCATGACAGGAAGCTGGAGTATAGTATTGGGCAGTTTTATCTGGACAGAAAGCTGGACTATAGTGTTGGACAGATTTGTTTGGGACAGGAAGCAGGAATATAGTTATGGACAGTTTTATTTGGGACAGGAAGCAGGAGTATAGTTATGGACAGTTTTATTGGGACAGGAATCTGGAGTATAGTGTTGGACAGTTTTATTGGAACAGGAAGCAGGAGTATAGTTATGGACAGTTTTATTGGGACAGGAAGCAGGAGTATAGTGTTGGACAGTTTTATCGGGATAGGAAGCAGGAGCATAGTTATGGACAGTTTTATTGGGACAGGAAGCAGGAGTATAGTTATGGACAGTTTTATTGGGACAGGAAGCAGGAGTATAGTGTTGGACAGTTTTATCGGGATAGGAAGCTGGTGAATAGTGTTTTACAGTTTTATCGGAATGGGATGCAGGAGCATAGTGTTGCACAGTTTTATTTGGGACAGGAAGCAGGAGTATAGTGTTGGACAGTTTTATCGGGATGGGATGCAGGAGTATAGTGTTGCACAGTTTTATTTGGGACAGGAAGCAGGAGTATAGTGTTGGACAGATTTATCGGGACAGGAAGCAGGAGTATAATGTTGGACAGTTTTATCGGGGCAGGAAGCAGGAGTATAGTGTTGGACTGTTTTATTGGGACAGGAAGCAGGAGTATAGTGATGGGCAGTTTTATTGGGACAGGAAGCAGGAGTATAGTGTTGGACAGTTTTATCGGGACAGGAAGCAGGAGTATAGTGTTACCCAGTTTTATCGGGGCAGGAAGCAGGAGTATAGTTATGGACAGTTTTATTGGGACCGGAAGCAGGAGTATAGTGAAGGACAGTTTTATCGGAACAGGAAGCTGGAGTATAGTTATGGACAATTTTATTGGGTCAGGAAGCAGGAGTATAGTGTTGGACAGTTTTATCGGGACAGGAAGCTGGAGAATAGTGTTGGACAGTTTTATCGGGATGGGATGCAGGAGTATAGTTATGGACAGTTTTATTGGAACAGGAAGCAGGAGTATAGTGTTCGGCAGTTTTATTGCGACAGGAAGTAGCAGTATAGTGTTGGACAGGTTTATCAGGACAGGAAGCTGGAGTATAGTGTTGGGCAGTTTTATCGGGACAGGAAGCTGGAGTATAGTTATGAAAAGTTTTATTTGGGACAGGAAGCAGGAGTATAGTGTTGGACAGTTATATCAGGACAGGAAGCAGAAGTATAGTTATGGACAGTTTTATTGGGACAGGAAGCAAGAGTATAGTGAAGGACAGTTTTATTGGGACAGGAAGCAGGAGTGTAGAGTTGGACAGTTTTATCAGGACAGGAAGCAGGAGTATAGTGTTGGACAGTTTTATCGGGATGGGATGCAGGAGCATAGTGTTGGACAGTTTTAACGGGACAGGAAGCTGGAGTATAGTGATGGACAGTTTTATTTGGGACGGGAAACAGGAGTATAGTGTTGGGCAGTTTTATTGGAACAGGAGGCAGGAGTATAGTTATAGACAGTTTTATTGGGATGGGAAGCATGAGAATAGTTATGGACAGTTTTATTGGGACAGGAAGCTGGAGCATAGTGCTGGACAGTTTTACTGGGACAGGAAGCAGGAGTATAGTTATGGACAGTTTTAGTGGTACAGGAAGCAGGAGTATAGTTATAGACAGTTTTATCGGGAAAGGAAGCAGGAGTATAGTTATGGACAGTTTTACTGGGACAGGAAGCAGGAGTATAGTTATGGACAGTTTTATTGAGACAGGAAGCAGGGGTATAGTGTTGGGCAGTTTTATCGGGACAGAAAGCTGGGGTATAGTGTTGGACAGTTTTATCGGTGTGGGACGCAGGAGCATAGTGTTGCACAGTTTTGTTTGGGACAGGAAGCAGGAGTATAGTTTTGGACAGCTTTATCGGGATGGGATGCAGGAGTATAGTGTTGCACAGTTTTATTTGGGACAGGAAGCAGGAGTATAGAGTTGGACAGTGTTATCGGGACAGGAAGCAGGAGTATAGTGTGGGACAGTTTTATCGGGACAGGAAGCAGGAGTATAGTGTTGGACAATTTTAATGGGACAGGAAGCAGGAGTATAGTGATGGACCGTTTTATTGGGACAGGAAGCAGGAGTATAGTGTTGGACAGTTTTATCGGGACAGGAAGCAGGAGTATAGTTATGGACAGTTTTATTGGGACAGGAAGCAGGAGTATAGTGAAGGACAGTTTTATCGGGACAGGAAGCTGGAGTATAGTTATGGACAATTTTATTGGGTCAGGAAGCAGGAGTATAGTGTTGGACAGTTTTATCAGGACAGGAAGCTGGAGAATAGTTACGGAAAGTTCTATTTGGGGCAGGAAGCAGGAGTATAGTGTTGGGCAGTTTTATCGGGATAGGATGCAGGAGTATAGTTATGGACAGTTTTATTGTGACAGGAAGCAGGAGTATAGTGTTGGACAGTTTTATCGGGACAGGAAGCTGGAGTATAATTATGGAAAGTTTTATTTGGGACAGGAAGCAGGGGTATAGTGTTGGACAGTTTTATCGGGACAGGAAGCAGAAGTATAGTTATGGACAGTTTTATTGGGACAGGAAGCAGGAGTACAATGTTGGACAGTTTCATCGGGACAGGAAGCTGGAGTATAGTGATGGATAGTTTTATTTGGGACAAGAAGCAGGAGTATAGTGCTGGGCAGTTTTATTGGGACAGGAAGCAGGAGTATAGTTATGGACAGTTTTATTGGGATGGGAAGCATGAGAATAGTTATGGACAGTTTTATTGGGACAGGAAGCTGGAGCATAGTGTTGGACAGTTTTATCAGGACAGGAAGCAGGAGTATAGTGTTGGACAGTTTTATCGGGATGGGATGCTGGAGCATACTGTTGGACAGTTTTATCGGGACAGGAAGCTGGAGTATAGTGATGGATAGTTTTATTTGGGACAGGAAGCTGGAGTATAGTGTTGGGCAGTTTTATTGGGGCAGGAGGCAGGAGTATAGTTATAGACAGTTTTATTGGGATAGGAAGCATGAGAATAGTTATGGACAGTTTTATTGGGACAGGAAGCTGGAGTATAGTGTTGGACAGTCTTACTGGGACAGGAAGCAGGAGTATAGTTATGGACAGTTTTATTGGTACAGGAAGCAGGAGTATGGTTATGCACAGTTTTATCGGGACAGGAAGCAGGAGTATAGTTATGGACAGTTTTACTGGGACAGGAAGCAGGAGTATAGTTATGGACAGTTTTACTGGTACAGGAAGCAGCGGTATAGTGTTGGACAGTTTTATCGGGACAGAAAGCTGGGGTATAGTGTTGGACAGTTTTATCGGGGTGGGACGCAGGAGCATAGTGTTGCACAGTTTTATTTGGGACAGGAAGCAGGAGTATAGTGTTGGACAGTTTTATCGGGATGGGATGCAGGAGTATAGTGTTGCACAGTTCTATTTGGGACAGGAAGCAGGAGTATAGT
The DNA here is from genome assembly GCA_031216915.1 of Pictodentalium vernedei. Classification (NCBI taxonomy): domain Eukaryota; kingdom Metazoa; phylum Mollusca; class Scaphopoda; order Dentaliida; family Dentaliidae; genus Pictodentalium; species Pictodentalium vernedei. Next base: position 5,056,008 of record CM062293.1, on the reverse strand, counting down.
GTTGGACACTTTTATCGGCACAGGAAGCAGGAGTATAGTGTTAGACAGTTTTATCGGGACAGGAAGCAGGAGTATAGTTATGGACAGTTTTATAGGGACAGGAAGCAGGAGTATAGTGAAGGACAGTTTTATCGGGACGGGAAGCTGGAGTATAGTTATGGACAATTTTATTGGGTCAGGAAGCAGGAGTATAGTGTTGGACAGTTTTATCGGGACAGGAAGCTGGAGTATAGTTATGGAAAGTTTTATTTGGGGCAGGAAGCAGGAGTATAGTGTTGGGCATTTTTATCGGGATAGGATGTAGGAGTATAGTTATGGACAGTTTTATTTGGACAGGAAGCTGGAGTATAGTGTTGGACAGTTTTATCGGGACAGGAAGCTGGAGTATAGTTATGGAAAGTTTTATTTGGGACAGGAAGCAGGAGTATAGTGTTGGACAGTTTTATCGGGACAGGAAGCAGAAGTATAGTTATGGACAGTTTTATTGGGACAGGAAGCAGGAGTATAGTTATGGACAGTTTTCTTGGGACAGGAAGCAGGAGTATAGTGTTGGACAGTTTCATCGGGACAGGAAGCTGGAGTATAGTGATGCACAGTTTTATTTGGGACAAGAAGCAGGAGTATAGTGTTGGGCAGTTTTATTGGGACAGGAAGCAGGAGTATAGTTATGGATAGTTTTATTGGGACAGGAAGCAGGAGTATAGTTATGGACAGTTTTATTGGGACAGGAAGCTGGTGTATAGTGTTGAACAGTTTTACTGGGACAGGAAGCAGGAGTATACTTATGGACAGTTTTATTGGGACTGGAAGCAGGAGGATAGTGTTGGACAGTTTTATCGGGAAAGGAAGCAGGAGTATAGTTATGGACAGTTTTATTGGGACCGGAAGCAGGAGCATAGTTATGGACTGTTTTTTTCAGGACAGGAAGCAGGAGTATAGTGTTGGACAGTTTATCGGGACAGGAAGCTGGAGTATAGTGTTGGACAGTTTTATCGGGATGGGATGCAGGAGCATAGTGTTGCACAGTTTTATTTGAGACAGGAAGCAGGAGTATAGTGTTGGACAGTTTTATCGGTACAGGAAGCAGGAGTATAGTGTTGGGCATTTTTGTCGGGATGGGATGCTGGAGTATAGTTATGGACAGTTTTGTTGGGACAGGAAGCGGGAGCAGAGTGTTGGGCAGTTTTATCGGGATGGGTTGCAGGAGTATAGTTATAGACAGTTTTATTGGGACAGGAAGCTGGAGTACAGTGATGTACAGTTTTATTGGGACAGGAAGCAGGAGCATAGTTATGAACAGTTTTATTGATAGAGGAAGCAGGAGTATAGCTATGGACAGTTTTATTTGGGACAGGAAGCAGGAGTATAGTTATGGACAGTTTTATTTGGGACAGGAAGCGGGAGTATAGTGTTGGACAGTTTTATCAAGACAGGAAGCAGGAGTATAGTTATGGACAGTTTTTTGGGGACAGGAAGCAGGAGTAAAGTTAAGGACAGTTTTATTTGGGACAAGAAGCCGGAGTATAGAGTTGGACAGTTTTATCGGGACAGGATGCAGAAGTATAGTTATGGACAGTTTTATTGGGACAGGAAGTAGGAGTATAGGTATGGACAGTTTTTTTTGGAGACAGGAGGCTGGAGTGTAGTGTTGGGCAGTTTTATCGGGATGGGATGCAGGAGTATAGTGTTGGACAGTTTTATCGGGATCGGATGCAGGAGTATAGTGTTGGACAGTTTTATCGGGATGGGATGCAGGAGTATAGTTATGGACAGTTTTATTGGAACAGGAAGCAGGAGTATAGTGTTGGGCAGTTTTATCGGGACAGGAACCAGGAGTATAGTTATGGACAGTTTTATTGGGACAGGAAGCAGGAGTATAGTGAAGGACAGTTTTATCGGGACAGGAAGCTGGAGTATAGTTATGGACAATTTTATTGGGTCAGGAAGCATGAGTATAGTGTTGGACAGTTTTATCGGGACAGGAAGCTGGAGTATAGTTATGGAAAGTTTTATTTGGGGCAGGAAGCAGGAGTATAGTGTTCAGCATTTTTATCGAGATGGGATGCAGGAGTATAGTGCTGGACAGTTTTATCGGGGCAGGAAGCTGGAGTATAGTGTTGGGCAGTTTTATCGGGACAGGAAGCTGGAGTATAGTTATGGACAGTTTTATTTGGGACAGGAAACTGGAGTATAGTGTTGAGCAATTTTATCTGGATGGGATGCAGGAGTATAGTGCTGGACAGTTTTATCATGACAGGAAGCTGGAGTATAGTGTTGGGCAGTTTTATCTGGACAGGAAGCTGGACTATAGTGTTGGACAGTTTTATTTGGGACAGGAAGCTGCAGTATAGTGTTGGACAGATTTATCGGGACAGGAAGCTGGAGTATAGTGTTGGACAGTTTTTTTATCTTGATGGGATGCAGGAGTATAGTGTTTCACAGTTTTATCGGGACAGCAAGCTGGAGTATAGTGATGGGCAGTTTTATCGGGACAGGAAGCAGGAGTATAGTGTTGGACAGTTTTATTGGAACAGGAAGCTGGAGTATAGTGATGGGCAGTTTTATCAGAACAGGAAGCAGGAGTATCGTGTTGGGAAGTTTTATCGGGACAGGAAGCTGGAGTATAGTGATGGACAGTTTTATTTGGGACAGGAAGCTGGAGTATAGTGTTCGACAGTTTTATTGGGACAGGAAGCAGGAGTATAGTGATGGGCAGTTTTATCGGGACAGGAAGCAGGAGTATAGTGTTGGACAGTTTTATTGGGACAGGAAGCAGGAGTATAGTGATGGGCAGTTTTATCGGGACAGGAAGCTGGGGTATAGTGTTGGGCAGTTTATCAGAACGGGAAGCAGGAGTATCGTGTTGGGAAGTTTTATCGGGACAGGAAGCTGGAGTATAGTGATGAACAGTTTTATTTGGGACAGGAAGCTGGAGTATAGTGCTCGACAGTTTTATTGGGACAGGAAGCAGGAGTATAGTGTTGGACAGTTTTATTGGGACAGGAAGCAGGAGTATAGTTATGGACAGTTTTATTAGGACAGGAAGCAGGAGTATAGTGTTGGACAGTTTTATTGGGACAGGATGCTGGAGTATAGTGTTGGACAGTTTTATCGGGATGGGATGCAGGAGTATAGTGTTGGACAGTTTTATTTGGGACAGGAAGCTGGAGTATAGTGATGGACAGTTTTATCGGGATGAGATGCAGGAGCATAGTGTTGGACAGTCTTATTGGGACAGGAAGCAGGAGTATTTTGATCGACAGTTTTATCGGGACAGGAAGCTGGATTATTGTGTTGGGCAGTTTTATCGGGATGGGATGCAGGAACATAGTGTTGGACCATTTTTTTTATCGGGATGGGATGCAGGAGCATAGTGTTGGACAGTTTTATCGGGATGGGATGTAGGAGCCTAGTGTTGGACAGTTTTATCGGGATGGGATGCAGGAGCATAGTGTTGGACAATTTTATCGAGATGGGATGCAGGAGTATAGTGTTGGACAGTTTTATCGGGACAGGAAGCAGGAGTATACTGCTGGACAGTTTTCCCAGTGTCTTATCGGAAGACTGTGATTAAATATCCCGCAGAAGGACCAAATGTATGTGTCGAGAGCTTGGGATCGAAATCATGACCTTTCAGTCTGGAATCTGATGGACTGATCATTATACTCCAATCAACCTCTTTTGTTTAAACAATATTTATTGGAAAGTTTGTTACTTGTATACTTTACATAGCAAATAATAGAAAGGTACAACACAAAATGCACAATAGTACACAAGATAACAAAGATGAAGAAATAGATGGGTTACAATGTAAAGAATGGATTCGACAAAAAGCTGACAGCTTATGTAAGTCGTCTCCCTAGCTAGTTTATTAATTCACTCAGGCAGGTGGTAACAGTTAGTAGGTAAACTCGCACATCGTCACCCGAGGACCCCCACCCGCCTCTCGTAACCTCCTTCCCTACATGGATAAAGGGATGACAGTTACAAAAAGGATTTCATTGGGCATAGACAAATTTATGCCCTCAGAGACAGCCCATCACCCCCATTGGAACGCGCTTGGTGTGATCGCTCCAACGGGGGGGGGGGGGGAGAGGTCATAAGACAAGTCTCAGAAACCAATACTGAAAACAGAATAAAATATAAGTGGCGAGCTTTATTAATAGCACTGATCGTACTGACCATCACGCGCAGTAATGGTGGGCGGGGCAGACCACCGGGCAACGATATGCAAGCGTGTTTGGACTACAACAGGAATGGAATAAGACAGATTTGAAAGGAAAGAGGAAGAAAAGAAAAGTAGAAAAAGAATACTATCTTCGTTTATTCATAATATTCGCCATTAAAATTTTAGAATATTACAATTTTTGCCTTCAAAACATATATTATATGTATGGCCTCTGGATGTGAACTCACTGAAGCTTGTTCCCATGAGCTGTCATGTGCTGCGTTTTTTAAAGAGAAAATGTAAACGTTTTAGTTATTTATATATTCCGTAACCACTAAGCGATCATGCTCACAAAATGTTTTATTTTTTTTACATTCCGTAACCACTGAGCCATCCCACTCCCAAAATGTTTCAGTTATATATTCCGTAAAAACTGAGCCATCACGCTACCGAAATGATTTAGTTATATATTCCGTAAGCACTAAGCGATCTCGCTCACAAAATGATATAGTTTTATATATATTCCGTAACCACTGAGCCATCCCACTCCCAAAATCTTTTAGTTATATATTCCGTAAAAACTGAGCTATCCCGCTTCCGAAATGTTTTAGTTATATATTCCGAAACCACTGAGCCATCCCACTCACAAAATGTTTTAGTTATATGTTCTTTTCTTAAGTCACTCTGCTTTAACCACAAATTTTCGGCCATATATATACGGAATATATAACTAAAACATTTTGGGAGCACAATGACTCAGTGGTTACGGAATATATAACTAAAACATTTTGGGAGCACGATGGCTCAGTGGTTATGGAATATATAACTAAAACATTTTGGGAGCGCGATGACTCAAGTACTGTGAATTTAGTTACTTATTCCCGTTTCCGTATTCGACATTCAAAATTCGAAAAAAATTACCGGATATTTTGGTGTTGATGGGTGGCCCCCAAGGAATAAAGAAGATTGACATCTCGACCGCCCCAATCGGACCACATTTAGGGGCCCTACGAAGGCCCCAAAAAGGGCCAGTTACAAAATATCACCAAACCAGGTTAAAATCACTGGATATTTTGGTGTTGATGGGTGGCCCCCGAGGAATAAAGATGATTGACACCTCAACCGCCCCAACCGGACCACATTTAGGGGCCCTACTAAGGCCCCACAAAGGGCCAGTTACAAATTATCACCAAACCAGGTTAAAATCACTGGATATTTTGGTGTTGATGGGTGGCCCCCGAGGAATAAAGAAGATTGACACCTCACCGCCCCAATCAGACCACATTTAGGGGCCCTACTAAGGCCCCAAAAAGGGCCAGTTACAAAATATCACCAAAGAAGGTTAAAATCACTGGATATATTGGTGTTGATGGGTGGCCCCCGAGGAATAAAGAAGATCGACACCTCAACCGCCCCAATCGGACCACATTTAGGGACCCTACTAAGGCCCCAAAAAGGGTCAGTTACAAAATATCACCAAAGAAGGTTAAAATCACTGGATATATTGGGGTTGATGGGTGGCGCCCGAGGAATAAAGAAGATTGACACCTCAACCGTCCCAATTGGACCACATTTAGGGGCCCTACTAAGGTCCCAAAAAGGGCCAGTTACAAAATATCACCAAAGCAGGTTAAAATCACAGGATATTTTGGTGTTGATGGGTGGCCCCCGAGAAATAAGGAAGATTGACACCTCAACCGCCACAATCGGACCACATATAGGGGCCCTACTAAGGCCCCAAAAAGGGCCAGTTACAAAATATCACCAAAGCAGGTTAAAATCACTGGATATTTTGAAGTTCATGGGTGGCCCCCGAAGAATAAAGAAGATTGACACCTCAACCGCCCCAATCGGACCACATTTAGGGGCCCTACTAAGGCCCCGAAAAGGGCCAGTTACAAATTAAAACCAAAGAAGGATGAAATCACTGGATATTTTGGTGTTAATGGGTGGCCCCCAAGGAATAAAGCAGATTGACACCTCAACTGCCCCAATCGGACCACATTTAGGCGCCCAACTAAGGCCCCAAAAAGGGCCAGTTACAAAATATCACCAAACCAGGTTAAAATCACTGGATATTTTGGTGTTGATGGGTGGCCCCCGAGGAAAAAAGAAGATTGACACCTCACCCGCCCCAATCGGACCACATTCAGGGGCCCTACTAAGACGCCAAAAATGGCCAGTTACAAAATATCACCAAAGCAGGTTAAAATCACTGGATATTTTGTGTTGATGGGTGGCCCCGAGGAATAAAGAAGATTGACACCTCAACCGCCCCAATCGGACCACATTTAGGGGCCCTACTAAGGCCCCAAAAAGGGCCAGTTACAAATTATCACCAAAGAAGGTTAAAATCACTGGATATATTGGTGTTGATGGGTGGCCCCCAAGGAATTAAGAAGATTGACACCTCAACCGCCCCAATTGGACCACATTTAGGGACCCTACTAAGGCCCCAAAAAGGGTCAGTTACAAAATATCACCAAAGACGGTTAAAATCACTGGATATTTTTGGGGTTGATGGGTGGCCCCCGAGGAATAAAGAAGATTGACACCTCAACCGTCCCAATCGGACCACATTTAGGGGCCCTACTAAGGTCCCAAAAAGGGCCAGTTACAAAATATCACCAAAGCAAGTTAAAATCACGGGATATTTTGGTGTTGATGGGTGGCCCCCGAGGAATAAGGAAGATTGACACCTCAACCGCCAAAATCGGACCACATTTAGGGGCCCTACTAAGGCCCCAAAAAGGGCCAGTTACTAAATATCACCAAAGCAGGTTAAAATCACTGGATATTTTGGGGTTCATGGCTGGCCCCCGAAGAATAAAGAAGATTGACACCTCAACCGCCCCAATCAGACCACATTTAGGGGCACTACTAAGGCCCCAAAAAGGGCCAGTTACAAATTATAAGTAAAGAAGGATGAAATCACAGGATATTTTGGTGTTGATGGGTGGCCCCCAAGGAATAAACAAGATTGACACCTCATCCGCCCCAATCGGACCACATTTAGGGGCCCAACTGAGGCCCCAAAAAGGGCCAGTTACAAAATATTACCAAAGCAGGTAAAAATCACTTTACATTTTGGTGTTGATGGGTGGCCCACGAAGAATAAAGAAGATTGACACCTCACCTGCCCCAATCGGTCCACATTTAGGGGCCCTACTAAGGCCCCAAAAATGGCCAGTTACAAAATATCACCAAAGCAGGTTAAAATCACTGGATATTTTGGTGTTGATGGGTGGCCCCCGAGGAATAAAGAAGATTGACACCTCAACCGCCCCAATCGGACTACATTTAGGGGCCCTACTTAGGCCCCAAAAAGGGCCAGTTACAAATTATCACCAAAGAAGGATAAAATCACGGGATATTTTGGTGTTGATGGGTGGCCCCCGAGGAATAAAGAAGATTGACACCTCAACCGCCCCAATCGGACCACATTTAGGGGCCCTACTAAGGCCACAAAAAGGGCCAGTTACAAAATACCACCAAAACAGGTTAAAATCACTAAATATTTTGGTGTTGATGGGTGGCCCCCGAGGAATAAAGAAAATTGACACCTCAACCGCCCCAATCGGACCACATTTAGGGGCCCTACTAAGGCCCCAAAAAGGGCCAGTTACAAAATATCACCAAAGCAGGTTAAAATCACTGGATATTTTGGGGTTCATGGCTGGCCCCCGAAGAATAAAGAAGATTGACACCTCAACTGCCCCAATCAGACCACATTTAGGGGCACTACTAAGGCCCCAAAAAGGGCCAGTAACAAATTATAAGTAAAGAAGGATGAAATCACGGGATATTTTGGTGTTGATGGGTGGCCCCCAAGGAATAAAGAAGATTGACACCTCATCCGCCCCAATCGGACCACATTTAGGGGCCCAACTGAGGCCCCAAAAAGGGCCAGTTACAAAATATTACCAAAGCAGGTTAAAATCACTGGACATTTTGGTGTTGATGGGTGGCCCACGAAGAATAAAGAAGATTGACACCTCACCTGCCCCAATCGGACCACATTTAGGGGCCCTACTAAGACCCCAAAAATGGCCAGTTACAAAATATCACCAAAGCAGGTTAAAATCACTGGATATTTTGGTGTTGATGGGTGGCCCCCGAGGAATAAAGAAGATTGACACCTCAACCACCCCAATCGGACTACATTTAGGGGCCTTCTCAGGCCCCAAAAAGGGCCAGTTACAAATTATCACCAAAGAAGGATAAAATCACGGGATATTTTGGTGTTGATGGGTGGCCCCCGAGGAATAAAGAAGATTGACACCTCAACCGCCCCAATTGGACCACATTTAGGGGCCCTACTAAGGCCACAAAAAGGGCCAGTTACCAAATACCACCAAAACAGGTTAAAATCACTAAATATTTTGGTGTTCATGGATGGCCCCCGAGGAATAAAGAAAATTGACACCTCAACCGCCCCAATCGGACCACATTTAGGGGCCCTACTAAGGCCCCAAAAAGGGCCAGTTACAAAATATCACCAAAGCAGGTTAAAATCATAGGATATTTTGGTGTTGATGGGTGGCCCCCGAGGAATAAAGAAGATTGACACCTCAACCGCCCCAATCGGACCACATTTAGGGGCCCTACTAAGGCCCCAAAAAGGGCCAGTTACAAAATATCACCAAAGCAGGTTAAAATCAAACATATTTTTGGGTTGATGGGTGGCCCCCGAGGAATAAAGAAGATTGACACCTCAACCGCCCCAATCGGACCACATTTAGGGGCCCTACTAAGGCCCCAAAAAGGGCCAGTTACAAAATATCACCAAACCAGGTCAAAATCACTGTATATTTTGGTGTTGATGGGTGGCCCCCGAGGAATAAAGAAGATTGACACCTCAACTGCCCCAATTGGACCACATTTAGGGGCCCTACTAAGGCCCCAAAAAGGACCAGTTACAAATTATCACCAAAGAAGGATAAAATCACTGGATATTTAGGTGTTGATGGGTGGCCAACAAGGAATAAAGAAGTTTGACACCTCAACCGCCCCAATCGGACCACATTTAGGGGCCTGACTAAGGCCCCAAAAGTTCCAGTTACAAAATATCACCAAAGCAGGTTAAAATCAAACATATTTTGGGGTTGATGGGTGGCCCCCGAGGAATAAAGAAGATTGACACCTCAACCGCCCCAATTGGACCACATTTAGGGGCCCTACTAAGGCCCCGAAAAGGGCCAGTTACAAAATATCACCAAACCAGGTCAAAATCACTGGATATTTTGGTGTTGATGGGTGGCCCCCGAGGAATAAAGAAGATTGACACCTCAACCGCCCCAATCGGACCACATTTAGGGGCCCTACTAAGGCCCCAAAAAGGACCAGTTACAAATTATCACCAAAGAAGGATAAAATCACTGGATATTTTGGTGTTGATGGGTGGCCAACAAGGAATAAAGAAGATTGACACCTCAACCGCCCCAATCGGACCACATTTAGGGGCCCGACTAAGGCCCCAAAAGGGCCAGTTACAAAATATCACCAAACCAGGTTAAAATCACTGGATACTTTGGTGTTGATGGGTGGCCCCCGAGGAATAAAGAAGATTGACACCTCAAAATGGCCAGTTACAAAATATCACCAAAGCAGGTTAAAATCACTGGATATTTTGGAGTTGGTGGGTGGCCCCGAGGAATAAAGAAGATTGACACCTCAACCGCCCCAATCGGACCACATTTAGGGGCCCTACTAAGGCCCCAAAAAGGGCCAGTTACAAATTATCACCAAAGAAGGATAAAATCATGGAATATTTTAGTGTTGATGGGTGGCCCCCGAGGAATAAAGAAGATTGACACATCAACCGCCCCAATCGGACCACATTTAGGGGCCCTACTAAGGCCACAAAAAGGGCCAGTTACAAAATACCACCAAAACAGGTTAAAATCACTAAATATTTTGGCGTTGATGGGTGGCCCCCGAGGAATAAAAAAAATTGACACCTCAACTGCCCCAATCGGACCACATTTAGGGGCCCTACTAAGGCCCCAAAAAAGGCCAGTTACAAAATATCACCAAAGAAGGTTAAAATCACTGGATATATTGGTGTTGATGGGTGGCCCCCGAGGAATTAAGAAGATTGACACCTCAACCACCCCAATTGGACCACATTTAGGGACCCTACTAAGGCCCCAAAAAGGGTCAGTTACAAAATATCACCAAAGACGGTTAAAATCACTGGATATTTTGGGGTTGATGGGTGGCCCCCGAGGAATAAAGAAAATTGACACCTCAACCGCCCCAATCGGACCACATTTAGGGGCCCTACTAAGGTCCCAAAAAGGGCGAGTTACAAAATATCACCAAAGCAGGTAAAAATCATGGGATATTTTGGTGTTGATGGGGGGCCCCCGAGGAATAAGGAAGATTGACACCTCAACCGCCACAATCGGACCACATTTAGGGGCCCTACTAAGGCCCTAAAAAGGGCCAGTTACAAAATATCACCAAAGCAGGTCAAAATCACTGGATATTTTGGGGTTCATGGGTGGCCCCCGAAGAATAAAGAAGATTGACACCTCAACCGCCCCAATCAGACCACATTTAGGGGCACTACTAAGGCCCCAAAAAGGGCCAGTTACAAATTATAAGTAAAGAAGGATGAAATCACAGGATATTTTGGTGTTGATGGGTGGCCCCCAAGGAAAAAAGAAGATTGACACCTCATCCGCCCCAATCAGACCACATTTAGGGGCCCAACTGAGGCCCCAAAAAGGGCCAGTTACAAAATATTACCAAAGCAGGTTAAAATCACTGGACATTTTGGTGTTGATGGGTGGCCCACGAAGAATAAAGAAGATTGACACCTCACCTGCCCCAATCGGACCACATTTAGGGGCCCTACTAAGGCCCCAAAAATGGCCAGTTACAAAATATCACCAAAGCAGGTTAAAATCACTGGATATTTTGGTGTTGATGGGTGGCCCCCGAGGAATAAAGAAGATTGACACCTCAACCACCCCAATCGGACTACATTTAGGGGCCCTACTTAGGCCCCAAAAAGGGCCAGTTACAAATTATCACGAAAGAAGGATAAAAACACCGGATATTTTGGTGTTGATGGGTGGCCCCCGAGGAATAAAGAAGATTGACACCTCAACTGCCCCAATCGGACCACATTTAGGGGCCCTACTAAGGCCACAAAAAGGGCCAGTTACAAAATACCACCAAAACAGGTTAAAATCACTAAATATTTTGGTGTTCATGGATGGCCCCCGAGGAATAAAGAAAATTGACACCTCAACCGCCCCAATCGGACCACATTTAGAAGCCCTACTAAGGCCCCAAAAAGGGCCAGTTACAAAATATCACCAAAGCAGGTTAAAATCATAGGATATTTTGGTGTTGATGGGTGGCCCCCGAGGAATAAAGAAGATTGACACCTCAACCGCCCCAATCGGACCACATTTAGGGGCCCTACTAAGGCCCCAAAAAGGGCCAGTTACAAAATATCACCAAAGCAGGTTAAAATCAAACATATTTTGGGGTTGATGGGTGGCCCCCGAGGAATAAAGAAGATTGACACCTCAACTGCCCCAATCGGACCACATTTAGGGGCCCTACTAAGGCCCCAAAAAGGGCCAGTTACAAAATACCACCAAACCAGGTCAAAATCACTGGATATTTTGGTGTTGATGGGCGGCCCCCGAGGAATAAAGAAGATTGACACCTCAACCGTTCCAATCGGACCACATTTAGGGGCCCTACTAAGGCCCCAAAAAGGAGCAGTTACAAATTATCACCAAAGAAGGATAAAATCACTGGATATTTTGGTGTTGATGGGTGGCCAACAAGGAATAAAGAAGATTGACACCTCAACCGCCCCAATCGGACCACATTTAGGGGCCTGACTAAGGCCCCAAAAGGGCCAGTTACAAAATATCACCAAAGCAGGTTAAAATCAAACATATTTTGGGGTTGATGGGTGGCCCCCGAGGAATAAAGAAGATTGACACCTCAACCGCCCCAATTGGACCACATTTAGGGGCCCTACTAAGGCCCGAAAAAGGGCCAGTTACAAAATATCACCAAACCAGGTCAAAATCACTGGATATTTTGGTGTTGATGGGTGGCCCCCGAGGAATAAAGAAGATTGACACCTCAACCGCCCCAATCGGACCACATTTAGGGGCCCTACTAAGGCCCCAAAAAGGACCAGTTACAAATTATCACCAAAGAAGGATAAAATCACTGGATATTTTGGTGTTGATGGGTGGCCAACAAGGAATAAAGAAGATTGACACCTCAACCGCCCCAATCGGACCACATTTAGGGGCCCGACTCAGGCCCCAAAAAGGGCCAGTTAAAAAATATTACCAAAGCAGGTTAAAATCAAACATATTTTGGGGTTGATGGGTGGCCCCCGAGGAAAAAAGAAGATTGACACCTCAACCGCCCCAATCGGACCACATTTAGGGGCCCTACTAAGGCCCCAAAAACGGCCAGTTACAAAATATCACCAAAGCAGGTTAAAATCAAACATATTTTGGGGTTGATGGGTGGCCCCCGAGAAATAAAGAAGATTGACACCTCAACCGCCCCAATCGGACCACATTTAGGGGCCCTACTGAGGCCCCAAAAAGGGCCAGTTACAAAATATCACCAAACCAGGTTAAAATCACTGGATATTTTGGTGTTGATGGGTGGCCCCCGAGGAATAAAGAAGATTGACACCTCAACCGCCCCAATCGGACCACATTTAGGGGCCCTACTAAGGCCCCAAAAAGGACCAGTTACAAATTATCACCAAAGAAGGATAAAATCACTGGATATTTTGGTGTTGATGGGTGGCCAACAAGGAATAAAGAAGATTGACACCTCAACCGCCCCAATCGGACCACATTTAGGGGCCCGACTCAGGCCCCAAAAAGGGTCAGTTACAAAATATTACCAAACCAGGTTAAAATCACTGGATATTTTGGAGTTGATGGGTGGCCCCCGAGGAATAAAGAAGATTGACACCTAAAAATGGCCAGTTACAAGATATCACCAAAGCAGGTTAAAATCACTGGATATTTTGGTGTTGATGGGTGGCCCCCGAGGAATAAAGAAGATTGATACCTCAACCGCCCAAATCGGACCACATTTAGGGGCCCTACTAAGGCCCCAAAAAGGGCCAGTTACAAATTATCATCAAAGAAGGATAAAATCACGGGATATTTCGGTGTTGATGGGTGGCCCCGGAGGAATAAAGAAGATTGACACCTCAACCACCCCAATCGAATCACATTTAGGGGCCCTACTAAGGCCCCAAAAAGGGCCAGTTACAAAATACCACCAAAACAGGTTAAAATCACTGGATATTTTTAGTTCATGTGTGGCCCCCGAGGAATAAAGAAAATTGACACCTCAACTGCCCCAATTGGACCACATTTAGGGGCCCAACTGAGGCCCCAAAAAGGGCCAGTTACAAAATATTACCAAAGCAGGTTAAAATCACTGGACATTTTGGTATTGATGGGTGGCCCCCGAGGAATAAAGAAGATTGACACCTCACCTGCCCCAATCGGACCACATTTAGGGGCCCTACTAAGGCTCCAAAAAGGGCCAGTTACAAAATATCACCAAAGAAGGTTAAAATCACTGCATATTTTGGTGTTGATGGGTGGCCCCCGAGGAATAAATAAGATTGACACCTCAACCGCCCCAATCAGACCACATTTAGGGGCTCGACTAAGGCCCCAAAAAGGGCCAGTTACAAAATATCACCAAAGCAGGTTAAAATCACGGGATATTTTGGTGTTGATGGGTGGCCCCCAATGAGTAAGGAAGATTGACACCTCATCCGCCCCAATCGGACCACATTTAGGGGCCCTACTAAGGCCCCAAAAAGGGCCAGTTACAAATTATCACCAAAGAAGGATAAAATCACAGGAAATTTTGGTGTTGATGGGTGGCTCCCAAGGAATAAAGAAGATTGACACCTCAACCACCCCAATCAGACCACATTTAGGGGCCCGATTAAGGCCCCAAAAAGGGCCAGTTGCAAAATATCACCAAACCATGTTAAAATCACTGGATATTTTGGTGTTGATGGGTGGCTCCCGAGGAATAAAGAAGATTGACACCTCAACCGCCCCAATCGGACCACATTTAAGGGCCGTACTAAGGCCCCAAAAAGGGCCAGTTACAAATTATCACCAAAGAAGGATAAAATCACTGGATATTTTGGTGTTGATGGGTGGCCCCCAAGGAATAAAGAAGATTGACATCTCAACTGCCCCAATTGGACCACATTTAGGGGCCCGACTAAGGCCCCAAAAAGGGCCAGTTACAAAATATTAACAAACCATGTTAAAATCACTGGATATTTTGGTGTTGATGGGTGGCCCCCAAGGAATAAAGAAGATTGACACCTCAACCGCCCCAATCGGACCACATTTAGGGGCCCTACTAAGGCCCCAAAAAGGGTCAGCTACAAAATATTACCAAAGAAGGTTAAAATCACTGGATATTTTGGGGTTGATGGGTGGCCCCGAAGGAATAAAGAAGATTGACACCTCAACCGTCCCAATTGGACCACATTAAGGGGCCCTACTAAGGTCCCAAAAAGGGCCAGTTATAAAATATCACCAAAGCAGGTTAAAATCACGGGATATTTTGGTGTTGATGGGTGGCCCCCGAGGAATATGGAAGATTGACACCTCAACCACCACAATCGGACCACATTTAGGGGCCCTTCTAAGGCCCCAAAAAGGGCCAGTTACAAAATATCTCCAAATCAGGTTAAAATCACTGGATATTTTGGGCTTCATGGGTGGCCCCCGAAGAATAAAGAAGATTGACACCTCAACTGCCCCAATCAGACCACATTTAGGGGCCCTACTAAGGTCCCAAAAAGGTCCAGTTACAAATTATGACCAAAGAAGGATGAAATCACTGGATATTTTGGTGTTGAAGGGTGGCCTTCAAGCAATAAAGAAGATTGACACCTCATCCGCCCCAATCGGACCACATTTAGAGGCCCTACTAAGGCCCCAAAAAGTGCCAGTTACAAAATATCACCAAACCAGGTTAAAATTACTGGATATTTTGGTGTTGATGGGTGTCCCCCGAGGAATAAAGAAGATTGACACCTCAACCCCCCAATCGGACCACATTTAGGGGCCCTACTAAGGCCCCAAAAAGGACCAATTACAAATTATCACCAAAGAAGGATAAAATCACTGGATATTTCGGTGTTGATGGGTGGCCAACAAGGAATAAAGAAGATTGACACCTCAACCGCCCCAATTGGACCACATTTAGGGGCCCGACTAAGGCCCCAAAAAGGGCCAGTTACAAAATATCACCAAACCAGGTTAAAATCACTGGATATTTTGGTGTTGGTGGGTGGCCCCCGAGGAATAAAGAAAATTGACACCTCAACCGCCCCAATTGGACCACATTTAGGGGCCCAACTGAGGCCCCAAAAAGGGCCAGTTACAAAATATCACCAAAGCAGGTTAAAATCCCTGGACATTTTGGTGTTGATGGGTGGCCTCCGAGGAATAAAAAAGATTGACACCTCACCTGCCCCAATCGGACCACATATAGGGGCCCTACTAAGGCTCCAAAAAGGGCCAGTTACAAAATATCACCAAAGAAGGTTAAAATCACTGGATATTTTGGTGTTGATGGGTGGCCCCCGAGGAATAAATAAGATTGACACCTCAACTGCCCCAATCAGACCACATTTAGGGGCCCTACTAAGGCCCTAAAAATGGCCAGTTACAAAATATCACCAAAGCAGGTTTAAATCACTGGATATTTTGGTGTTGCTGGGTGGCCCCCGAGGAATAAAGAAGTTTGACACCTCAACCGCCCCAATCGGACCACATTTAGGGGCCCTTCTGAGGCCCCAAAAAGGGCCAGTTACAAATTATCACCAAAGAAGGATAAAATCACGGGATATTTTGGTGTTGATGGGTGGCCCCCGAGGAATAAAAAAGATTGACACCTCAACTGCCCCTATCGAACCACATTTAGGGGCCCCTACTAAGGCCCCAAAAAGGGCCAGTTACAAAATACCACCAAAACAGGTTAAAATCACTGGATATTTTGGAGTTCATGGGTGGCCCCCGAGGAATAAAGAAAATTGACACCTCAACCGCCCCAATTGGACCACATTTAGGGCCCAACTGAGGCCCCAAAAAGGGCCAGTTACAAAATATCACCAAAGTAGGTTAAAATCACTGGACATTTTGGTGTTGATGGGTGTCCCCCGAGGAATAAAGAAGATTGACACCTCACCTGCCCCAATCGGACCTCATTTAGGGGCCCTACTAAGGCTCCAAAAAGGGCCAGTTGCAAAATATTACCAAAGAAGGTTAAAATCACTGGATATTTTGGTGTTGATGGGTGGCCCTCAAGGAATAAATAAGATTGACACCTCAACCGCCCCAATCGGACCACATTTAGGGGCCCAACTAAGGCCTCAAAAAGGGCCAGTTACAAATATCACCAAAGCAGGTTAAAATCACGGGATATTTTGGTGTTGATGGGTGGCCCCCAATGAGTAAGGAAGATTGACACCTCAACCGCCCTAATCGGACCACATTTAGGGGCCCTACTAAGACTCCAAAAAGGGCCAGTTACAAAATATAATCAAACCAGGTTAAAATCACTGGATATTTTGGTGTTGATGGGTCGCCCCCGAGGAATAAAGAAGATTGACACCTCTTCCGCCCCAATCGGACCACATTTAGGGGCCTCTACTAAGGCCCCAAAAAGGGCCAGTTACAAATTATCACCAAAGAAGGATAAAATCACTGGATATTTTGGTGTTGATGGGTGGCCCCCAAGGAATAAAGAAGATTGACATCTCAACTGCCCCAATCGGACCACATTTAGGGGCCTGGACTAAGGCCCCAAAAAGGGCAAGTTACAAAATATCATCAAACCATGTTAAAATCACTGGATATTTTGGCGTTGATGGGTGGCCCCCGAGGAATAAAGAAGATTGACACCTCAACCGCCCCAATCAGACCACATTTAGGGGCCCCTACTAAGGCCCCAAAAAGGGCCAGTTACAAATTATCACCAAAGAAGGATAAAATCACTGGATATTTTGGTGTTGATGGGTGGCCCCCAAGGAATAAAGAAGATTGACATCTCAACTGCCCCAATCGGACCACATTTAGGGGGCCCCGACTAAGGCCCCAAAATGGGCCAGTTACAAAATATCACCAAACTATGTTAAAATCACTGGATATTTTGGTGTTGATGGGTGGCCCCCGAGGAATAAAGAAGATTGACACCTGAACTGCCCCAATCGGACCACATTTAGGGGCCCTACTAAGGCCCCAAAAATGGCCAGTTACAAAATATCAACAAAGCAGGTTAAAATCACTGGATATTTTGGTGTTGATGGGTGTCCCCCGAGGAATAAAGAAGATTGACACCTCAACCCCCCAATCGGACCACATTTAGGGGGCCCTACTAAGGCCCCAAAAAGGACCAATTACAAATTATCACCAAAGAAGGATAAAATCACTGGATATTTCGGTGTTGATGGGTGGCCAACAAGGAATAAAGAAGATTGACACCTCAACCGCCCCAATCGGACCACATTTAGGGGCCCTACTAAGGCCCCAAAAAGGGGTCAGTTACAAATTATCACCAAAGAAGGATAAAATCACTGGATATTTTGGAGTTGATGGGTGGCCCCCCGAGGAATAAAGAAGATTGACACCTCAACCTCCCCAATCGGACCACATTTAGGGGCCCTACTAAGGCCCCAAAAATGGCCAGTTACAAAATATCAACAAAGCAGGTTAAAATCACTGGATATTTTGGTGTTGATGGGTGGCCCCGAGGAATAAAGAAGATTGACACCTCAACTGCCCCAATTGGACCACATTTAGGGGCCCTACTAAGGCCCCAAAAAGGGTCAGTTACAAATTATCACCAAAGAAGGATAAAATCACTGGATATTTTGGTGTTGATGGGTGGCCCCCGAGGAATAAAGAAGATTGACACCTGAACCGCCCCAATCGGACCACATTTAGGGGCCCCTACTAAGGCCCCAAAAATGGCCAGTTACAAAATATCAACAAAGCAGGTTAAAATCACTGGATATTTTGGTGTTGATGGGTGGGCCCCGAGGAATAAAGAAAATTGACACCTCAACCGCCCCAATCAGACCACATTTAGGGGCCCTACTAAGGTCCCAAAAAGGTCCAGTTACAAATTATAAACCAAAGAAGGATGAAATCACTGGATATTTTGGTGTTGAAGGGTGGGCCTTCAAGGAATAAAGAAGATTGACACCTCATCCGCCCCAATCAGACCACATTTAGGGGCCCCTACTAAGGCCCCAAAAAGGGCCAGTTACAAAATATCACCAAACCAGGTTAAAATTACTGGATATTTTGGTGTTGATGGGTGTCCCCCGAGGAATAAAGAAGATTGACACCTCAACCCCCCAATCGGACCACATTTAGGGGCCCTACTAAGGCCCCAAAAAGGACCAATTACAAATTATCACCAAAGAAGGATAAAATCACTGGATATCTCGGTGCTGATGGGTGGCCAACAAGGAATAAAGAAGATTGACACCTCAACCGCCCCAATTGGACCACATTTAGGGGCAACCGACTAAGGCCCCAAAAAGGGCCAGTTACAAAATATCACCAAACCAGGTTAAAATCACTGGATATTTTGGTGTTGGTGGGTGGCCCCCAAGGAATAAAGAAGATTGACACCTCAACCGCCCCAATCGGACCACATTTAGGGGCCCTACTAAGGCCCCAAAAAGGGCCAGTTACAAATTATCACCAAAGAAGGATAAAAACACTGGATATTTTGGTGTTGATGGGTGGCCCCGGAGAAATAAAGAAGATTGACACCTCAACCGCCCCAATCGAACCACATTTAGGGTCCTACTAAGACCCGAAAAAGGGCCAGTTACAAAATACCACCAAAACAGGTTAAAATCACTGGATATTTTGGAGTTCATGGGTGGCCCCCGAGGAATAAAGAAAATTGACACCTCAACCGCCCCCAATTTGACCACATTTAGGGGCCCAACTGAGGCCCCAAAAAGGGCCAGTTACAAAATATCACCAAAGCAGGTTAAAATCCCTGGACATTTTGGTGTTGATGGGTGGCCCCCGAGGAATAAAGAAGATTGACACCTCACCTGCCCCAATCGGACCACATATAGGGGCCCTACTAAGGCTCCAAAAAGGGCCAGTTACAAAATATCACCAAAGAAGGTTAAAATCACTGGATATTTTGGTGTTGATGGGTGGCCCCCCGAGGAATAAATAAGATTGACACCTCAACCGCCCCAATCAGACCACATTTAGGGGCCCAACTAAGGCCCTAAAAATGGCCAGTTACAAAATATCCCCAAAGCAGGTTAAAATCACTGGATATTTTGGTGTTGCTGGGTGGCCCCCGAGGAATAAAGAAGTTTGACACCCTCAACCGCCCCAATCGGACCACATTTAGGGGCCCTTCTGAGGCCCCAAAAAGGGCCAGTTACAAATTATCACCAAAGAAGGATAAAATCACGGGATATTTTGGTGTTGATGGGTGGCCCCGGAGGAATAAAAAAGATTGACACCTCAACCGCCCCTATCGAACCACATTTAGGGGCCCTACTAAGGCCCCAAAAAGGGCCAGTTACAAAATACCACCAAAACAGGTTAAAATCACTGGATATTTTGGAGTTCATGTGTGGCCCCCGAGGAATAAAGAAAATTGACACCTCAACCGCCCCAATTGGACCACATTTAGGGCCCAACTGAGGCCCCCAAAAGGGCCAGTTACAAAATATCACCAAAGTAGGTTAAAATCACTGGACATTTTGGTGTTGATGGGTGGCCCCCGAGGAATAAAGAAGATTGACACCTCACCTGCCCCAATCGGACCACATTTAGGGGCCCTACTAAGGCTCCAAAAAGGGCCAGTTGCAAAATATCACCAAAGAAGGTTAAAATCACTGGATATTTTGGTGTTGATGGGTGGCCCTCAAGGAATAAATAAGATTGACACCTCAACCGCCCCAATCGGACCACATTTAGGGGCCCAACTAAGGCCCCAAAAAGGGCCAGTTACAAATATCACCAAAGCAGGTTAAAATCACGGGATATTTTGGTGTTGATGGGTGGCCCCAATGAGTAAGGAAGATTGACACCTCAACTGCCCCAATCGGACCACATTTAGGGGCCCTACTAAGACTCCAAAAAGGGCCAGTTACAAAATATAATCAAACCAGGTTAAAATCACTGGATATTTTGGTGTTGATGGGTGGCCCCCGAGGAATAAAGAAGATTGACACCTCTTCCGCCCCAATCGAACCACATTTAGGGGCCCTACTAAGGCCCCAAAAAGGGCCAGTTACAAATTATCACCAAAGAAGGATAAAATCACTGGATATTTTGGTGTTGATGGGTGGCCCCCCAAGGAATAAAGAAGATTGACATCTCTACTGCCCCAATCGGACCAAATTTAGGGGCCTGACTAAGGCCCCAAAAAGGGCAAGTTACAAAATATCATCAAACCATGTTAAAATCACTGGATATTTTGGCGTTGATGGGTGGCCCCCCGAGGAATAAAGAAGATTGACACCTCAACCGCCCCAATCAGACCACATTTAGGGGCCCTACTAAGGCCCCAAAAAGGGCCAGTTACAAATTATCACCAAAGAAGGATAAAATCACTGGATATTTTGGGTGTTGATGGGTGGCCCCCAAGGAATAAAGAAGATTGACATCTCAACTGCCCCAATCGGACCACATTTAGGGGGCCCGACTAAGGCCCCAAAATGGGCCAGTTACAAAATATCACCAAACTATGTTAAAATCACTGGATATTTTGGTGTTGATGGGTGGCCCCCCGAGGAATAAAGAAGATTGACACCTGAACCGCCCCAATCGGACCACATTTAGGGGCCCTACTAAGGC
>CM062293.1:4868222-5034830 GCA_031216915.1 Pictodentalium vernedei | reverse complement strand
GAAATAGAAGATATATCAGGAAATAGAAGATATATCTAACATTACAGGAAATAGAAGATATATCTAACAATACAGGAAATAGAAGATATATCAGGAAATATAAGATATATCTAACAATACAGGAAATAGAAGATATATCTAACAATAGGAAATAGAAGATATATCTAACATTACAGGAAATAGAAGATATATCTGACAATACAGGAAATAGAAGATATATCTAACATTACAGGAAATAGAAGATATATCTGACAATACAGGAAATAGAAGATATATCTAACAATACAGGAAATAGAAGATATATCTAACAATACAGGAAATAGAAGATATATCTAACATTACAGGAAATAGAAGATATATCTGACAATACAGGAAATAGAAGATATATCTAACATTACAGGAAATAGAAGATATATCTAACAATACAGGAAATAGACGATATATCTAACATTACAGGAAATAGAAGATATATCTAACAATACAGGAAATAGAAGATATATCTAACATTACAGGAAATAGAAGATATATCTAACATTACAGGAAATAGAAGATATATCTAACATTACAGGAAATAGAAGATATATCTAACAATACAGGAAATAGAAGATATATCTAACAATACAGGAAATAGAAGATATATCTCACAATACAGGAAATAGAAGATATATCAGGAAATAGAAGATATATCTAACAATACAGGAAATAGAAGATATATCTAACAATACAGGAAATAGAAGATATATCTGACAATACAGGAAATAGAAGATATATCTGACAATACAGGAAATAGAAGATATATCAGGAAATAGAAGATATATCTAACAATACAGGAAATAGAAGATATATCTAACATTACAGGAAATAGAAGATATATCTGACAATACAGGAAATAGAAGATATATCTAACAATACAGGAAATAGAAGATATATCTAACAATACAGGAAATAGAAGATATATCTGACAATACAGGAAATAGAAGATATATCAGGAAATAGAAGATATATCTAACAATACAGGAAATAGAAGATATATCTAACAATACAGGAAATAGAAGATATATCTAACAATACAGGAAATAGAAGATATATCTCACAATACAGGAAATAGAAGATATATCTAACAATACAGGAAATAGAAGATATATCTAACATTACAGGAAATAGAAGATATATCTAACATTACAGGAAATAGAAGATATATCTAACAATACAGGAAATAGAAGATATATCTCACAATACAGGAAATAGAAGATATATCAGGAAATAGAAGATATATCTAACATTACAGGAAATAGAAGATATATCTAACAATACAGGAAATAGAAGATATATCTAACATTACAGGAAATAGAAGATATATCTAACAATACAGGAAATAGAAAATATATCTAACATTACAGGAAATAGAAGATATATCTAACAATACAGGAAATAGAAGATATATCTCACAATACAGGAAATAGAAGATATATCAGGAAATAGAAGATATATCTAACATTACAGGAAATAGAAGATATATCTAACAATACAGGAAATAGAAGATATATCTAACATTACAGGAAATAGAAGATATATCTAACATTACAGGAAATAGAAGATATATCTAACATTACAGGAAATAGAAGATATATCTAACAATACAGGAAATAGAAGATATATCTAACAATACAGGAAATAGAAGATATATCTAACATTACAGGAAATAGAAGATATATCTAACATTACAGGAAATAGAAGATATATCTAACAATACAGGAAATAGAAGATATATCTAACAATACAGGAAATAGAAGATATATCTAACAATACAGGAAATAGAAGATATATCTAACATTACAGGAAATAGAAGATATATCTAACATTACAGGAAATAGAAGATATATCTAACAATACAGGAAATAGACGATATATCTAACATTACAGGAAATAGAAGATATATCTAAGAATACAGGAAATAGAAGATATATCTAACATTACAGGAAATAGAAGATATATCTAACAATACAGGAAATAGAAGATATATCTGACAATACAGGAAATAGAAGATATATCAGGAAATAGAAGATATATCTGACAATACAGGAAATAGAAGATATATCAGGAAATAGAAGATATATCTGACAATACAGGAAATAGAAGATATATCTAACATTACAGGAAATAGAAGATATATCAGGAAATAGAAGATATATCTAACAATACAGGAAATATAAGATATATCTAACAATACAGGAAATAGAAGATATATCTAACATTACAGGAAATAGAAGATATATCTAACATTACAGGAAATAGAAGATATATCTAACATTACAGGAAATAGAAGATATATCTAACAATACAGGAAATAGAAGATATATCTAACAATACAGGAAATAGAAGATATATCTAACAATACAGGAAATAGAAGATATATCAGGAAATAGAAGATATATCTAACATTACAGGAAATAGAAGATATATCTAACATTACAGGAAATAGAAGATATATCTAACATTACAGGAAATAGAAGATATATCTAACATTACAGGAAATAGAAGATATATCTAACAATACAGGAAATAGAAGATATATCAGGAAATAGAAGATATATCTAACAATACAGGAAATAGAAGATATATCTAACAATACAGGAAATAGAAGATATATCAGGAAATAGAAGATATATCTAACATTACAGGAAATAGAAGATATATCTAACATTACAGGAAATAGAAGATATATCTAACATTACAGGAAATAGAAGATATATCTAACATTACAGGAAATAGAAGATATATCTAACAATACAGGAAATAGAAGATATATCAGGAAATAGAAGATATATCTAACATTACAGGAAATAGAAGATATATCTAACAATACAGGAAATAGAAGATATATCTAACATTACAGGAAATAGAAGATATATCTCACAATACAGGAAATAGAAGATATATCTAACATTACAGGAAATAGAAGATATATCTAACATTACAGGAAATAGAAGATATATCTAACATTACAGGAAATAGAAGATATATCTAACATTACAGGAAATAGAAGATATATCTAACATTACAGGAAATAGAAGATATATCTAACAATACAGGAAATAGAAGATATATCTAACAATACAGGAAATAGAAGATATATCTGACAATACAGGAAATAGAAGATATATCTAACATTACAGGAAATAGAAGATATATCTAACAATACAGGAAATAGAAGATATATCTAACAATACAGGAAATAGAAGATATATCTAACAATACAGGAAATAGACGATATATCTAACATTACAGGAAATAGAAGATATATCTAACATTACAGGAAATAGAAGATATATCTAACAATACAGGAAATAGAAGATATATCTAACAATACAGGAAATAGAAGATATATCTCACAATACAGGAAATAGAAGATATATCTAACATTACAGGAAATAGAAGATATATCTAACATTACAGGAAATAGAAGATATATCTAACAATACAGGAAATAGAAGATATATCTAACAATACAGGAAATAGAAGATATATCTCACAATACAGGAAATAGAAGATATATCTAACATTACAGGAAATAGAAGATATATCTAACATTACAGGAAATAGAAGATATATCTAACAATACAGGAAATAGAAGATATATCTCACAATACAGGAAATAGAAGATATATCTAACATTACAGGAAATAGAAGATATATCTAACATTACAGGAAATAGAAGATATATCTAACAATACAGGAAATAGAAGATATATCTCACAATACAGGAAATAGAAGATATATCTAACATTACAGGAAATAGAAGATATATCTAACATTACAGGAAATAGAAGATATATCTAACAATACAGGAAATAGACGATATATCTAACAATACAGGAAATAGACGATATATCTAACAATACAGGAAATAGACGATATATCTAAGAAATTGAATATTTGTTACATTGACAGCAGTTCCCAGTCTCAAGGTAAATATAGTGTTTTATGTGCATATTATTGTATTTACTTTATTAATGAATAATTGAAGAATAAAGCATATTATGATATCATAAAACCTTTATCAATTACTGACAGCGCATATAATGAAATATTTGAGCGAAATTATTTTGTATAACCTTATAATATATATGGGAGTAACTAATAAAAATAACGTTTCTGTTGAAGCTTCTGATGATATAACAGTCTAAAGGGTGACATTAATGTAGATGAAACGAATTTACAAGTCGCGATTGGTGATTTAGAAATTTTAGAAATGAATTAGATGTATTCATATGTGTTGAAGGATTAAAGGCTGATCTGGGTGTAGGAGGGAAAAGACTTACCGATCAGGGTAACCCAAAACATAAACTGGACGCTGTCACACAAAAATAGGTTAATAGTCAGAACAAAAATATAATAAATAAAGCCACGCTTCTCAACGGTACTTCACAGCTAACAAGTAACATCTTGAATAATTTTTGATAATGAATTTGGGGTTCCGATGGTGATGCAGCAAACAAATCATATGTTGAAACTAGGATGACTGAAGTGAATATGGGTCTCTTCATGAAAAGATTTGATCTAGGACAGGAACCCACCAATATTAATTTTATCAAGACCTATAATCTATCAGATACCAGCAAACTGGATGTTGCTATCACAAAATGTACATCATTGGGAGACATAAAACATTAAGTAGGTATGTTATAGAGAATTATTTGAATAAAATGCCTGACGAGTACATGAATATGAATTCTCACAAGATCGTCGATGTAAAGGATTGCACCGAATCGAGAGATGTGGTGACTAAGAGATATGTGGACAGAACAGATTATTTCAAAGAACACAACGTTAACATGAAATGATATAAGGGAGTTAATTTTTCGCATGCAGAAACAAAAGATACGCCGATTCTAGCATAGCAGTTTATGAAAAATTTGTGAGCGAAGAATCTGACAGACTCTATATCAATAAAGAAAGACTCGAATAAAGGCAGACTCTATCACAATAAAGACATATTCTATCTCAATAAAGACAGACTCTATCTCAATAAAGACAGACTCTATCACAATAAAGACAGACTCTATCACAATAAAGACAGATTCTATCTCAATAAAGACAGACTCTATCACAATAAAGACAGATTCTATCTCAATAAAGTCAGTATCTATCTCAATAAAGACAGGCTCTATCTCAATAAAGACAGACTCTATCTCAATAAAGACAGATTCTATCTCAATAAAGTCAGTATCTATCTCAATAAAGACAAGCTCTATCTCAATAAAGACAGACTCTATCTCAAAAAAGACAGACTCTATCTCAATAAAGACAGACTCTATCTCAGTAAAGACAGACTCTATCTCAATAAAGACAGACTCTATCTCAATAAAGACAGACTCTATCTCAGTAAAGACAGAGTCTATCTCAATAAAGGCAGACTCTATCTCAATAAAGACAGACTCTATCTCAGTAAAGACAGACTCTATCTCAATAAAGACAGACTCATTCTCAATAAAGACAGACTCTATCTCAATAAAGACACAGCCTATCTCAATAAAGACAGACTCTATATCAATAAAGACAGACTCTATCTCAATAAAGACAGACTCTGTCTCAATCAAGGTAGACTCTATCTCAGTAAAGACAGACTCTATCTCAATAAAGACAGACTCTATCTCAATAAAGACAGACTCTATCTCAATAAAGACACAGTCTATCTCAATAAAGACAGACTCTATATCAATAAAGACAGACTCTATCTCAATAAAGACAGACTCTGTCTCAATAAAGACAGACTCTATCTCAGTAAAGACAGACTCTATCTCCATAAAGACAGACTCTATGTCAATAAAGACAGACTCTGTCTCAGTAAAGAAGAGTCTATCTCAATAAAGACAGACTCTATCTCAATAATAACAGATGCTATCTCAATAAATACAGACTCTATCTCAATAAATACAGACTCTATCTCAATAAAGATAGACTCTATCTCAGTAAAGACAGACTCTATCTCAGTAAATACAGACTCTATCTCAATAAATACAGACTCTATCTCAATAAAGACAGACTCTTTCTCAATAAGACAGACTCTATCTCAACTCAATAAAGACAGACTCTATCTCAATAAAGACAGACTCTATCTCAATAAAGACAGACTCTGTCTCAGTAAAGAAGACTCTATTTCAATAAAGACAGACTCTTTCTCAATAAAGACAGACTCTATCCCAATAAAGACAGACCCTATCTCATCAAATGCAGACTCTATCTCAATAAAGACAGACTCTATCTCAATAAATGCAGACTCTATCTCAATAAAGACAGATTCAATCTCCACAAAGACAGACTCTATCTCAAGAAAGACAGACTCTATCTCAATAAATGCAGACTCTATCTCAGTAAAGACAGACCCTATCTCACTAAAGACAGACTCTATCTCAGTAAAGACAGACTCTATCTCAATAAAAACAGACTCTATCTCAGTAAAGACAGACTCTACCGCAATAAAGACACACTCTTTCTCAATAAATACAGACTCTATCTCAGTAAAGACAGACTCTATCTCAATAAAGACACACTCTATCTCAATAAAGACAGACTCTATCTCAGTAACGGCAGACACTATATCAGTAAAGACAGACTCTATCTCAATAAAGACAGACTCTATCTCAATAAAGACAGACTCTATCTCAATAAAGACAGACTCTATCTCAATAAAGACAGACTCTATCACAATAAAGACAGACTATATCTCAATAAAGACAGACTCTATCTCAATAAAGACAGACTCTATCTCAGTAAAGGCAGACTCTATCTCAATAAAGACAGACTCTATCTCAATAAAGACACACTCTATCTCAATAAAGACACTCTATCTCAGTAAAGACAGACTCTATCACAATAAAGACAGACTCTATCTCAATATAGACAGACTCTATCTCAATAAAGACAGACTCTATCTCAATAAAGACAGACTCTATCTCAGTAAAGACAGACTCTATCTCAATAAATGCAGACTCTATCTCAATAAAGACAGATTCAATCTCAACAAAGACAGACTCTATCTCAAGAAAGACAGACTCTATCTCAATAAATGCAGACTCTATCTCAGTAAAGACAGACCCTATCTCACTAAAGACAGACTCTATCTCAGTAAAGACAGACTCTATCTCAATAAAAACAGACTCTATCTCAGTAAAGACAGACTCTACCGCAATAAAGACACACTCTTTCTCAATAAATACAGACTCTATCTCAGTAAAGACAGACTCTATCTCAATAAAGACACACTCTATCTCAATAAAGACAGACTCTATCTCAGTAACGGCAGACACTATATCAGTAAAGACAGACTCTATCTCAATAAAGACAGACTCTATCTCAATAAAGACAGACTCTATCTCAATAAAGACAGACTCTATCTCAATAAAGACAGACTCTATCACAATAAAGACAGACTCTATCTCAATAAAGACAGACTCTATCTCAATAAAGACAGACTCTATCTCAATAAAGACAGACTCTATCTCAATAAAGACAGACTCTATCTCAGTAAAGGCAGACTCTATCTCAATAAAGACAGACTCTATCTCAATAAAGACACTCTCTATCTCAATAAAGACACACTCTATCTCAATAAAGACAGATTCTATCTCAGTAACGGCAGACACTATATCAGTAAAGACAGACTCTATCTCAATAAAGACAGACTCTATCTCAATAAAGACAGACTCTATCTCAATAAAGACAGACTCTATCTCAATAAAGACAGACTCTATCTCAATAAAGACAGACTCTATCTCAATAAAGACAGACTCTATCTCAATAAAGACAGAATCTATCTCAATAAATACAGACTCTATCTCAATAAAGACAGATTCTATCTCAGTAACGGCAGACTCTATCTCAATAAAGACAGACTCTATCTCAATAAAGACACTCTCTATCTCAATAAAGACACTCTATCTCAGTAAAGACAGACTCTATCACAATAAAGACAGACTCTATCTCAATATAGACAGATTCTATCTCAGTAAAGACAGACTCTATCTCAATAAAGACAGACTCTATCTCAATAAAGACAGACTCTATCTCAATAAAGACAGATTCTATCTCAGTAACGGCAGACTCTATCTCAATAAAGACAGACTCTATCTCAATAAAGACACTCTCTATCTCAATAAAGACACTCTATCTCAGTAAAGACAGACTCTATCACAATAAAGACAGACTCTATCTCAATATAGACAGACTCTATCTCAATAAAGACAGACTCTATCTCAATAAAGACAGACTCTATCTCAGTAAAGACAGACTCTATCTCAATAAAAAACAGACTCTATCTCAGTAAAGACAAACTCTATCTCAATAAAGACAGACTATATCTCAGTAACGGCAGACACTATATCAATAAAGACAGACTCTATCTCAATAAATGCAGACTCTATCTCAATAAAGACAGACTCTATCTCAATAAAGACAGACTCTATCTCAATAAAGACAGACCCTATCTCATTAAATGCAGACTCTATCTCAATAAAGACAGACTCTATCTCAATAAAGACAGACTCTATCTCAATGAAGACAGACTCTATCTCAATAAAGACAGACTCTATCTGTCATTAGTACCATTAGCCATTAGTAAAAAATATGTGGACGACATGAATGTTTTAAAATCTGGTGACGTTATGACTGGTAATTTGACCATGAATGGAAATAATTTATTTGTTCAGCCGAGTGATCCCCCTTTTGATACGAGCACTATCAGTAAAAATTTGGACATGGCAGGACATGACGAGATGAATCTACACTATCCTGTTTATATGGGAGAAATTTGCTCCTTGATTACGGTAATTGAACTAATAAGGAATGTTAGCCCTGTATTGACGATCAGGGCTGAACAAAGCAGTTGTCTAGAATCTGGAAAATCAGAATGGTCTTTTGGAAACGGTACTAGCAGACTTATCTATGGTAGGATCGGTTACACCGTGCTATAGAGGAGTTAGACACTAGCAATTTTCATATGAGAATGGGAATTCGCCTCGTTGTGAATGGTGTGAAACTCGAGAATCAATATTCGGCCACGATCAGTTTTCCGACTCCTCTACTCTAAAGTTGGTTTATAAAAAATTAGTTAACCAAAAATGAGATAATATTTAAAAAACCTAATCATTTCCAATCATAAAATTAACCCAGTACCATGGCCGTCACGTTTTATGGATCCGGTATATCTAAATTGGTCAACTTTATTTTGTAAATCTTCGTACATCTTGACATGTTTCGAACTTCTTTTAAAAATGTTTCCTCCCGCTGTTTTGCAAATCTGCACAATTTATACTTATATTTTTGCTAGCAGTATTAGCCACCAAATGGTTAGGCGTGAATGGTCACCAGCCGAAGAGAAACAGCGATACGAATTTCAACAAACGCTGGTTCCGAAAAGGATGTTTTGATTTTTTATCAATCCATTTGATCAATACAGCTTCAGCTAAAACAAACAGATTCTTCACCTTTGGGTTTAAACATTGGAATTAAAGTTTAGTGGAATGCGTAATGAACACAGAACGCGATGTGTATTTCAATCGGTGGGTGAAATATCACTACGCCATTCCAACTCGTTATGTAAAACACCCACCAATTCAAACACACATCGCATTCAGTCTATTTATATAGCTATTTAATATATCATTCAAATATTTTTTTTACTATCAAGGATTGTAAAGGAAAGACTGCATACACGAATTATAATAAAATATAAATCGAATTACACTCATATTTGCGTGGAAAAGATTTTGATAAAAAAGATTTAATTTACAAGTCAAAAGTGGTTGATGACCCCTATGTTACAGGTTACCTCCCAGAGTGAGAAGCCTCTCTGTGGTAATGCCTTTATACAGACTTTCCGAAATTTTGAGGTACAGGATTTTATGTGAGCCTCTTGCGGCATATGTAGTATTACCTAGCAGTGTCAACCAAACTGTTTTTGATAACCTCTTCATATCTACTCGATTGTGAGATATTTGATAAAAATAAAACTAAATAAAAAAAATATAGATTGACTTCGTTCAGTTGTCGATTGTTAACCATACTATGACAAACTACGAATGTCTTTTTGTTAACCATACTATGACAAACTAGCGATGTCTTTTTGTTAACCATACTATGACAAACTACGAATGTCTTTTTGTTAACCATACTATGACAAACTACCAATGTCTTTTTGTTAACCATACTATGACAAACTATCAATGTCTTTTTGTTAACCATACTATGACAAACTAGCGATGTCTTTTTGTTAACCATACTATGACAAACTACCAATGTCTTTTTGTTAACCATACTATGACAAACTAGCGATGTCTTTTTGTTAACCATACTATGACAAACTACCGATGTCTTTTTGTTAACCATACTATGACAAACTACCGATGTCTTTTTGTTAACCATACTATGACAAACTACCAATGTCTTTTTGTTAACCATACTATGACAAACTACGAATGTCTTTTTGTTAACCATACTATGACAAACTAGCGATGTCTTTTTGTTAACCATACTATGACAAACTACGAATGTCTTTTTGTTAACCATACTATGACAAACTACCAATGTCTTTTTGTTAACCATACTATGACAAACTATCAATGTCTTTTTGTTAACCATACTATGACAAACTAGCGATGTCTTTTTGTTAACCATACTATGACAAACTACGAATGTCTTTTTGTTAACCATACTATGACAAACTACGAATGTCTTTTTGTTAACCATACTATGACAAACTACCGATGTCTTTTTGTTAACCATACTATGACAAACTACCAATGTCTTGTTGTTAACCATACTATGACAAACTACGAATGTCTTTTTGTTAACCATACTATGACAAACTAGCGATGTCTTTTTGTTAACCATACTATGACAAACTACCAATGTCTTTTTGTTAACCATACTATGACAAACTACGAATGTCTTTTTGTTAACCATACTATGACAAACTACCGATGTCTTTTTGTTAACCATACTATGACAAACTAGCGATGTCTTTTTGTTAACCATACCATGACAAACTACGAATGTCTTTTTGTTAACCATACTATGATAAACTACCAATGTCTTTTTGTTAACCATACTATGACAAACTACGAATGTCTTTTTGTTAACCATACTATGACAAACTAGCGATGTCTTTTTGTTAACCATACTATGACAAACTACCAATGTCTTTTTGTTAACCATACTATGACAAACTACCAATGTCTTTTTGTTAACCATACTATGACAAACTACGAATGTCTTTTTGTTAACCATACTATGACAAACTAGCGATGTCTTTTTGTTAACCATACTATGACAAACTACCAATGTCTTTTTGTTAACCATACTATGACAAACTACGAATGTCTTTTTGTTAACCATACTATGACAAACTACCAATGTCTTTTTGTTAACCATACTATGACAAACTACGAATGTCTTTTTGTTAACCATACTATGACAAACTACCAATGTCTTTTTGTTAACCATACTATGACAAACTACGAATGTCTTTTTGTTAACCATACTATGACAAACTAGCGATGTCTTTTTGTTAACCATACTATGACAAACTACGAATGTCTTTTTGTTAACCATACTATGACAAACTAGCGATGTCTTTTTGTTAACCATACTATGACAAACTACCAATGTCTTTTTGTTAACCATACTATGACAAACTACCAATGTCTTTTTGTTAACCATACTATGACAAACTACCAATGTCTTTTTGTTAACCATACTATGACAAACTACCAATGTCTTTTTGTTAACCATACTATGACAAACTAGCAATGTCTTTTTGTTAACCATACTATGACAAACTACCAATGTCTTTTTGTTAACCATACTATGACAAACTAGCAATGTCTTTTTGTTAACCATACTATGACAAACTACCAATGTCTTTTTGTTAACCATACTATGACAAACTACCAATGTCTTTTTGTTAACCATACTATGACAAACTACGAATGTCTTTTTGTTAACCATACTATGACAAACTAGCGATGTCTTTTTGTTAACCATACTATGACAAACTACGAATGTCTTTTTGTTAACCATACTATGACAAACTAGCGATGTCTTTTTGTTAACGATACTATGACAAACTACCAATGTCTTTTTGTTAACCATACTATGACAAACTAGCAATGTCTTTTTGTTAACCATACTATGATAAACTACGAATGTCTTTTTGTTAACCATACTATGACAAACTAGCGATGTCTTTTTGTTAACCATACTATGACAAACTACCGATGTCTTTTTGTTAACCATACTATGACAAACTACCAATGTCTTTTTGTTAACCATACTATGACAAACTACCAATGTCTTTTTGTTAACCATACTATGACAAACTACGAATGTCTTTTTGTTAACCATACTATGACAAACTAGCGATGTCTTTTTGTTAACCATACTATGACAAACTATGAATGTCTTTTTGTTAACCATACTATGATAAACTACCAATGTCTTTTTGTTAACCATACTATGACAAACTACCAATGTCTTTTTGTTAACCATACTATGACAAACTACCAATGTCTTTTTGTTAACCATACTATGACAAACTACCAATGTCTTTTTGTTAACCATACTATGACAAACTATGAATGTCTTTTTGTTAACCATACTATGATAAACTACCGATGTCTTTTTGTTAACCATACTATGACAAACTACCAATGTCTTTTTGTTAACCATACTATGACAAACTACCGATGTCTTTTTGTTAACCATACTATGACAAACTACCAATGTCTTTTTGTTAACCATACTATGACAAACTACCGATGTCTTTTTGTTAACCATACTATGACAAACTACCAATGTCTTTTTGTTAACCATACTATGACAAACTAGCGATGTCTTTTTGTTAACCATACTATGACAAACTACCGATGTCTTTTTGTTAACCATACTATGACAAACTACCAATGTCTTTTTGTTAACCATACTATGACAAACTACCGATGTCTTTTTGTTAACCATACTATGACAAACTAGCGATGTCTTTTTGTTAACCATACTATGACAAACTACCAATGTCTTTTTGTTAACCATACTATGACAAACTACCAATGTCTTTTTGTTAACCATACTATGACAAACTACCAATGTCTTTTTGTTAACCATACTATGACAAACTACCGATGTCTTTTTGTTAACCATACTATGACAAACTACCAATGTCTTTTTGTTAACCATACTATGACAAACTACCAATGTCTTTTTGTTAACCATACTATGACAAACTACCGATGTCTTTTTGTTAACCATACTATGACAAACTACCGATGTCTTTTTGTTAACCATACTATGACAAACTACCGATGTCTTTTTGTTAACCATACTATGACAAACTACCAATGTCTTTTTGTTAACCATACTATGACAAACTACCGATGTCTTTTTGTTAACCATACTATGATAAACTACCGATGTCTTTTTGTTAACCATACTATGACAAACTACAAATGTCTTTTTGTTAACCATACTATGACAAACTACGAATGTCTTTTTGTTAACCATACTATGACAAACTACCAATGGCTTTTTGTTAACCATACTATGACAAACTACCGATGTCTTTTTGTTAACCATACTATGACAAACTAGCGATGTCTTTTTGTTAACCATACTATGACAAACTACCAATGTCTTTTTGTTAACCATACAATGACAAACTACCGATGTCTTTTTGTTAACCATACCATGACAAACTACCGATGTCTTTTTGTTAACCATACTATGACAAACTACCAATGTCTTTTTGTTAACCATACTATGACAAACTATCAATGTCTTTTTGTTAACCATACCATGACAAACTACCGATGTCTTTTTGTTAACCATACTATGACAAACTACCAATGTCTTTTTGTTAACCATACTATGACAAACTATCAATGTCTTTTTGTTAACCATACTATGACAAACTATCAATGTCTTTTTGTTAACCATACTATGACAAACTACCGATGTCTTTTTGTTAACCATACTATGATAAACTACGGATGTCTTTTTGTTAACCATACTATGATAAACTACGAATGTCTTTTTGTTAACCATACTTTGACAAACTACCGATGTCTTTTTGTTAACCATACTATGACAAACTACCGATGTCTTTTTGTTAACCATACTATGACAAACTACCGATGTCTTTTTGTTAACCATACTATGACAAACTAGCGATGTCTTTTTGTTAACCATACTATGACAAACTACCAATGTCTTTTTGTTAACCATAGTATGACAAACTAGCGATGTCTTTTTGTTAACCATACCATGACAAACTACCAATGTCTTTTTGTTAACCATACTATGACAAACTACCAATGTCTTTTTGTTAACCATACTATGACAAACTACCGATGTCTTTTTGTTAACCATACTATGACAAACTACCGATGTCTTTTTGTTAACCATACTATGACAAACTAGCGATGTCTTTTTGTTAACCATACTATGACAAACTACCAATGTCTTTTTGTTAACCATACTATGACAAACTAGCGATGTCTTTTTGTTAACCATACCATGACAAACTACCAATGTCTTTTTGTTAACCATACTATGATAAACTACGAATGTCTTTTTGTTAACCATACTATGACAAACTAGCGATGTCTTTTTGTTAACCATACTATGACAAACTAGCGATGTCTTTTTGTTAACCATACTATGACAAACTACGAATGTCTTTTTGTTAACCATACTATGACAAACTACGAATGTCTTTTTGTTAACCATACTATGACAAACTACCAATGTCTTTTTGTTAACCATACTATGACAAACTACCAATGTCTTTTTGTTAACCATACTATGACAAACTAGCGATGTCTTTTTGTTAACCATACTATGACAAACTACCAATGGCTTTTTGTTAACCATACTATGACAAACTAGCGATGTCTTTTTGTTAACCATACTATGACAAACTAGCGATGTCTTTTTGTTAACCATACTATGACAAACTAGCGATGTCTTTTTGTTAACCATACTATGACAAACTAGCGATGTCTTTTTGTTAACCATACTATGACAAACTAGCGATGTCTTTTTGTTAACCATACTATGACAAACTACCGATGTCTTTTTGTTAACCATACTATGACAAACTACCAATGGCTTTTTGTTAACCATACTATGACAAACTACCGATGTCTTTTTGTTAACCATACCATGACAAACTACCGATGTCTTTTTGTTAACCATACTATGACAAACTACCAATGTCTTTTTGTTAACCATACTATGACAAACTATCAATGTCTTTTTGTTAACCATACCATGACAAACTACCGATGTCTTTTTGTTAATCATACTATGACAAACTACCAATGTCTTTTTGTTAACCATACTATGACAAACTAGCGATGTCTTTTTGTTAACCATACTATGACAAACTACCGATGTCTTTTTGTTAACCATACTATGACAAACTAGCGATGTCTTTTTGTTAACCATACTATGACAAACTACCAATGTCTTTTTGTTAACCATACTATGACAAACTATCAATGTCTTTTTGTTAACCATACTATGACAAACTACCGATGTCTTTTTGTTAACCATACTATGATAAACTACGGATGTCTTTTTGTTAACCATACTATGATAAACTACCGATGTCTTTTTGTTAACCATACTATGACAAACTACCAATGTCTTTTTGTTAACCATACTATGACAAACTACGAATGTCTTTTTGTTAACCATACTATGACAAACTAGCGATGTCTTTTTGTTAACCATACTATGACAAACTATGAATGTCTTTTTGTTAACCATACTATGATAAACTACCAATGTCTTTTTGTTAACCATACTATGACAAACTACCAATGTCTTTTTGTTAACCATACTATGACAAACTACCAATGTCTTTTTGTTAACCATACTATGACAAACTACCAATGTCTTTTTGTTAACCATACTATGACAAACTATGAATGTCTTTTTGTTAACCATACTATGATAAACTACCGATGTCTTTTTGTTAACCATACTATGACAAACTACCAATGTCTTTTTGTTAACCATACTATGACAAACTACCGATGTCTTTTTGTTAACCATACTATGACAAACTACCAATGTCTTTTTGTTAACCATACTATGACAAACTACCGATGTCTTTTTGTTAACCATACTATGACAAACTACCAATGTCTTTTTGTTAACCATACTATGACAAACTAGCGATGTCTTTTTGTTAACCATACTATGACAAACTACCGATGTCTTTTTGTTAACCATACTATGACAAACTACCAATGTCTTTTTGTTAACCATACTATGACAAACTACCGATGTCTTTTTGTTAACCATACTATGACAAACTAGCGATGTCTTTTTGTTAACCATACTATGACAAACTACCAATGTCTTTTTGTTAACCATACTATGACAAACTACCAATGTCTTTTTGTTAACCATACTATGACAAACTACCAATGTCTTTTTGTTAACCATACTATGACAAACTACCGATGTCTTTTTGTTAACCATACTATGACAAACTACCAATGTCTTTTTGTTAACCATACTATGACAAACTACCAATGTCTTTTTGTTAACCATACTATGACAAACTACCGATGTCTTTTTGTTAACCATACTATGACAAACTACCGATGTCTTTTTGTTAACCATACTATGACAAACTACCGATGTCTTTTTGTTAACCATACTATGACAAACTACCAATGTCTTTTTGTTAACCATACTATGACAAACTACCGATGTCTTTTTGTTAACCATACTATGATAAACTACCGATGTCTTTTTGTTAACCATACTATGACAAACTACGAATGTCTTTTTGTTAACCATACTATGACAAACTACGAATGTCTTTTTGTTAACCATACTATGACAAACTACCAATGGCTTTTTGTTAACCATACTATGACAAACTACCGATGTCTTTTTGTTAACCATACTATGACAAACTAGCGATGTCTTTTTGTTAACCATACTATGACAAACTACCAATGTCTTTTTGTTAACCATACTATGACAAACTACCGATGTCTTTTTGTTAACCATACCATGACAAACTACCGATGTCTTTTTGTTAACCATGCTATGACAAACTACCAATGTCTTTTTGTTAACCATACTATGACAAACTATCAATGTCTTTTTGTTAACCATACCATGACAAACTACCGATGTCTTTTTGTTAACCATACTATGACAAACTACCAATGTCTTTTTGTTAACCATACTATGACAAACTATCAATGTCTTTTTGTTAACCATACTATGACAAACTATCAATGTCTTTTTGTTAACCATACTATGACAAACTACCGATGTCTTTTTGTTAACCATACTATGATAAACTACGGATGTCTTTTTGTTAACCATACTATGATAAAC
Source organism: Pictodentalium vernedei (assembly GCA_031216915.1). Taxonomy (NCBI): domain Eukaryota; kingdom Metazoa; phylum Mollusca; class Scaphopoda; order Dentaliida; family Dentaliidae; genus Pictodentalium; species Pictodentalium vernedei. The sequence continues at coordinate 5,017,412 of CM062293.1, read as the reverse complement.
TACGAATGTCTTTTTGTTAACCATACTTTGACAAACTACCGATGTCTTTTTGTTAACCATACTATGACAAACTACCGATGTCTTTTTGTTAACCATACTATGACAAACTACCGATGTCTTTTTGTTAACCATACTATGACAAACTAGCGATGTCTTTTTGTTAACCATACTATGACAAACTACCAATGTCTTTTTGTTAACCATAGTATGACAAACTAGCGATGTCTTTTTGTTAACCATACCATGACAAACTACCAATGTCTTTTTGTTAACCATACTATGACAAACTACCAATGTCTTTTTGTTAACCATACTATGACAAACTACCGATGTCTTTTTGTTAACCATACTATGACAAACTACCGATGTCTTTTTGTTAACCATACTATGACAAACTAGCGATGTCTTTTTGTTAACCATACTATGACAAACTACCAATGTCTTTTTGTTAACCATACTATGACAAACTAGCGATGTCTTTTTGTTAACCATACCATGACAAACTACCAATGTCTTTTTGTTAACCATACTATGATAAACTACGAATGTCTTTTTGTTAACCATACTATGACAAACTAGCGATGTCTTTTTGTTAACCATACTATGACAAACTAGCGATGTCTTTTTGTTAACCATACTATGACAAACTACGAATGTCTTTTTGTTAACCATACTATGACAAACTACGAATGTCTTTTTGTTAACCATACTATGACAAACTACCAATGTCTTTTTGTTAACCATACTATGACAAACTACCAATGTCTTTTTGTTAACCATACTATGACAAACTAGCGATGTCTTTTTGTTAACCATACTATGACAAACTACCAATGGCTTTTTGTTAACCATACTATGACAAACTAGCGATGTCTTTTTGTTAACCATACTATGACAAACTAGCGATGTCTTTTTGTTAACCATACTATGACAAACTACCGATGTCTTTTTGTTAACCATACTATGACAAACTACCAATGGCTTTTTGTTAACCATACTATGACAAACTACCGATGTCTTTTTGTTAACCATACCATGACAAACTACCGATGTCTTTTTGTTAACCATACTATGACAAACTACCAATGTCTTTTTGTTAACCATACTATGACAAACTATCAATGTCTTTTTGTTAACCATACCATGACAAACTACCGATGTCTTTTTGTTAACCATACTATGACAAACTACCAATGTCTTTTTGTTAACCATACTATGACAAACTAGCGATGTCTTTTTGTTAACCATACTATGACAAACTACCGATGTCTTTTTGTTAACCATACTATGACAAACTAGCGATGTCTTTTTGTTAACCATACTATGACAAACTACCAATGTCTTTTTGTTAACCATACTATGACAAACTATCAATGTCTTTTTGTTAACCATACTATGACAAACTACCGATGTCTTTTTGTTAACCATACTATGATAAACTACGGATGTCTTTTTGTTAACCATACTATGATAAACTACCGATGTCTTTTTGTTAACCATACTATGACAAACTAGCGATGTCTTTTTGTTAACCATACTATGACAAACTAGCGATGTCTTTTTGTTAACAATACTATGACAAACTACCGATGTCTTTTTGTTAACCATACTATGATAAACTACGGATGTCTTTTTGTTAACCATACTATGACAAACTAGCGATGTCTTTTTGTTAACCATACTATGACAAACTACTGATGTCTTTTTGTTAACCATACTATGACAAACTAGCGATGTCTTTTTGTTAACCATACTATGACAAACTACCGATGTCTTTTTGTTAACCATACTATGACAAACTACCGATGTCTTTTTGTTAACCATACTATGACAAACTACCGATGTCTTTTTGTTAACCATACTATGACAAACTAGCGATGTCTTTTTGTTAACCATACTATGACAAACTACCAATGTCTTTTTGTTAACCATACTATGACAAACTATCAATGTCTTTTTGTTAACCATACTATGACAAACTACCGATGTCTTTTTGTTAACCATACTATGATAAACTACGGATGTCTTTTTGTTAACCATACTATGATAAACTACGAATGTCTTTTTGTTAACCATACTATGACAAACTACCAATGTCTTTTTGTTAACCATACTATGACAAACTAGCGATGTCTTTTTGTTAACCATACTATGACAAACTACCGATGTCTTTTTGTTAACCATACTATGACAAACTACGGATGTCTTTTTGTTAACCATACTATGATAAACTACGGATGTCTTTTTGTTAACCATACTATGATAAACTACGAATGTCTTTTTGTTAACCATACTATGATAAACTACCGATGTCTTTTTGTTAACCATACTATGATAAACTTGCGATGTCTTTTTGTTAACCATACTATGACAAACTACGATGTCTTTTTGTTAACCATACTATGACAAACTACGGATGTCTTTTTGTTAACCATACTATGATAAACTACGGATGTCTTTTTGTTAACCATACTATGATAAACTACGGATGTCTTTTTGTTAACCATACTATGATAAACTACGGATGTCTTTTTGTTAACCATACTATGATAAACTACCGATGTCTTTTTGTTAACCATACTATGACAAACTACCAATGTCTTTTTGTTAACCATACTATGACAAACTAGCGATGTCTTTTTGTTAACCATACTATGATAAACTAGCGATGTCTTTTTGTTAACCATACTATGACAAACTTGCGATGTCTTTTTGTTAACCATACTATGACAAACTACCGATGTCTTTTTGTTAACCATACTATGACAAACTACCGATGTCTTTTTGTTAACCATACTATGACAAACTACCGATGTCTTTTTGTTAACCATACTATGATAAACTACGAATGTCTTTTTGTTAACCATACTATGACAAACTACGAATGTCTTTTTGTTAACCATACTATGACAAACTTGCGATGTCTTTTTGTTAACCATACTATGACAAACTACCGATGTCTTTTTGTTAACCATACTATGACAAACTACGGATGTCTTTTTGTTAACCATACTATGATAAACTACGAATGTCTTTTTGTTAACCATACTATGACAAACTACGAATGTCTTTTTGTTAACCATACTATGACAAACTTGCGATGTCTTTTTGTTAACCATACTATGACAAACTACCGATGTCTTTTTGTTAACCATACTATGACAAACTACCGATGTCTTTTTGTTAACCATACTATGACAAACTACCGATGTCTTTTTGTTAACCATACTCTGACAAACTAGCGATGTCTTTTTGTTAACCATACCATGACAAACTACCAATGTCTTTTTGTTAACCATACTATGACAAACTACCAATGTCTTTTTGTTAACCATACTATGATAAACTACGAATGTCTTTTTGTTAACCATACTATGACAAACTAGCGATGTCTTTTTGTTAACCATACTATGACAAACTACCGATGTCTTTTTGTTAACCATACTATGACAAACTACCAATGTCTTTTTGTTAACCATACTATGACAAACTAGCGATGTCTTTTTGTTAACCATACCATGACAAACTACCAATGTCTTTTTGTTAACCATACTATGATAAACTACGAATGTCTTATTGTTAACCATACTATGACAAACTAGCGATGTCTTTTTGTTAACCATACTATGATAAACTACGAATGTCTTTTTGTTAACCATACTATGACAAACTACCGATGTCTTTTTGTTAACCATACTATGACAAACTACCAATGTCTTTTTGTTAACCATACTATGACAAACTAGCGATGTCTTTTTGTTAACCATACCATGACAAACTACCAATGTCTTTTTGTTAACCATACTATGATAAACTACGAATGTCTTTTTGTTAACCATACTATGACAAACTAGCGATGTCTTTTTGTTAACCATACTATGATAAACTACGAATGTCTTTTTGTTAACCATACTATGACAAACTACCGATGTCTTTTTGTTAACCATACTATGACAAACTACCAATGTCTTTTTGTTAACCATACTATGACAAACTAGCGATGTCTTTTTGTTAACCATACTATGACAAACTACCAATGTCTTTTTGTTAACCATACTATGATAAACTACGGATGTCTTTTTGTTAACCATACTATGATAAACTACGAATGTCTTTTTGTTAACCATACTATGACAAACTACCGATGTCTTTTTGTTAACCATACTATGACAAACTACCGATGTCTTTTTGTTAACCATACTATGACAAACTAGCGATGTCTTTTTGTTAACCATACTATGACAAACTACCAATGTCTTTTTGTTAACCATACTATGACAAACTATCAATGTCTTTTTGTTAACCATACTATGACAAACTACCGATGTCTTTTTGTTAACCATACTATGATAAACTACGGATGTCTTTTTGTTAACCATACTATGATAAACTACGAATGTCTTTTTGTTAACCATACTATGACAAACTACCGATGTCTTTTTGTTAACCATACTATGACAAACTACCGATGTCTTTTTGTTAACCATACTATGACAAACTACCGATGTCTTTTTGTTAACCATACTCTGACAAACTAGCGATGTCTTTTTGTTAACCATACCATGACAAACTACCAATGTCTTTTTGTTAACCATACTATGACAAACTACCAATGTCTTTTTGTTAACCATACTATGATAAACTACGAATGTCTTTTTGTTAACCATACTATGACAAACTAGCGATGTCTTTTTGTTAACCATACTATGACAAACTACCGATGTCTTTTTGTTAACCATACTATGACAAACTACCAATGTCTTTTTGTTAACCATACTATGACAAACTAGCGATGTCTTTTTGTTAACCATACCATGACAAACTACCAATGTCTTTTTGTTAACCATACTATGATAAACTACGAATGTCTTTTTGTTAACCATACTATGACAAACTAGCGATGTCTTTTTGTTAACCATACTATGATAAACTACGAATGTCTTTTTGTTAACCATACTATGACAAACTACCAATGTCTTTTTGTTAACCATACCATGACAAACTACCAATGTCTTTTTGTTAACCATACTATGACAAACTAGCGATGTCTTTTTGTTAACCATACTATGACAAACTACCGATGTCTTTTTGTTAACCATACTATGACAAACTACCGATGTCTTTTTGTTAACCATACTATGACAAACTAGCGATGTCTTTTTGTTAACCATACTATGACAAACTACCAATGTCTTTTTGTTAACCATACTATGACAAACTACCAATGTCTTTTTGTTAACCATACTATGACAAACTACCAATGTCTTTTTGTTAACCATACTATGACAAACTACCGATGTCTTTTTGTTAACCATACTATGACAAACTACCAATGTCTTGTTGTTAACCATACTATGACAAACTACCGATGTCTTTTTGTTAACCATACTATGACAAACTACCAATGTCTTTTTGTTAACCATACTATGACAAACTACCGATGTCTTTTTGTTAACCATACTATGACAAACTACGAATGTTTTTTTGTTAACCATACTATGACAAACTACGAATGTCTTTTTGTTAACCATACTATGACAAACTACGAATGTCTTTTTGTTAACCATACTATGACAAACTACGAATGTCTTTTTGTTAACCATACTATGACAAACTACCGATGTCTTTTTGTTAACCATACTATGACAAACTACCAATGTCTTTTTGTTAACCATACTATGACAAACTACCGATGTCTTTTTGTTAACCATACTATGACAAACTACGAATGTCTTTTTGTTAACCATACTATGACAAACTACGAATGTCTTTTTGTTAACCATACTATGACAAACTACCGATGTCTTTTTGTTAACCATACTATGACAAACTACCGATGTCTTGTTGTTAACCATACTATGACAAACTACCAATGTCTTTTTGTTAACCATACTATGACAAACTACCGATGTCTTTTTGTTAACCATACTATGACAAACTACGAATGTCTTTTTGTTAACCATACTATGACAAACTACGAATGTCTTTTTGTTAACCATACTATGACAAACTACCGATGTCTTTTTGTTAACCATACTATGACAAACTACCGATGTCTTGTTGTTAACCATACTATGACAAACTACGAATGTCTTTTTGTTAACCATACTATGACAAACTACCGATGTCTTTTTGTTAACCATACTATGACAAACTACCGATGTCTTGTTGTTAACCATACTATGACAAACTACCAATGTCTTGTTGTTAACCATACTATGACAAACTACCGATGTCTTTTTGTTAACCATACTATGACAAACTACCAATGTCTTTTTGTTAACCATACTATGACAAACTACCGATGTCTTTTTGTTAACCATACTATGACAAACTACTGATGTCTTTTTGTTAACCATACTATGACAAACTACCGATGTCTTGTTGTTAACCATACTATGACAAACTACGAATGTCTTTTTGTTAACCATACTATGACAAACTAGCGATGTCTTTTTGTTAACCATACCATGACAAACTACCAATGTCTTTTTGTTAACCATACTATGATAAACTACGAATGTCTTTTTGTTAACCATACTATGACAAACTAGCGATGTCTTTTTGTTAACCATACTATGACAAACTACCGATGTCTTTTTGTTAACCATACTATGACAAACTACCGATGTCTTTTTGTTAACCATACTATGACAAACTACCGATGTCTTTTTGTTAACCATACTATGACAAACTACCGATGTCTTTTTGTTAACCATACTATGACAAACTAGCGATGTCTTTTTGTTAACCATACTATGACAAACTACCAATGTCTTTTTGTTAACCATACTATGACAAACTACCAATGTCTTTTTGTTAACCATACTATGACAAACTACCAATGTCTTTTTGTTAACCATACTATGATAAACTACGAATGTCTTTTTGTTAACCATACTATGATAAACTACCGATGTCTTTTTGTTAACCATACTATGATAAACTTGCGATGTCTTTTTGTTAACCATACTATGACAAACTACGATGTCTTTTTGTTAACCATACTATGACAAACTACGGATGTCTTTTTGTTAACCATACTATGATAAACTACGGATGTCTTTTTGTTAACCATACTATGATAAACTACGGATGTCTTTTTGTTAACCATACTATGATAAACTACGGATGTCTTTTTGTTAACCATACTATGATAAACTACCGATGTCTTTTTGTTAACCATACTATGACAAACTACCAATGTCTTTTTGTTAACCATACTATGACAAACTAGCGATGTCTTTTTGTTAACCATACTATGATAAACTAGCGATGTCTTTTTGTTAACCATACTATGACAAACTTGCGATGTCTTTTTGTTAACCATACTATGACAAACTACCGATGTCTTTTTGTTAACCATACTATGACAAACTACCGATGTCTTTTTGTTAACCATACTATGACAAACTACCGATGTCTTTTTGTTAACCATACTATGATAAACTACGAATGTCTTTTTGTTAACCATACTATGACAAACTACGAATGTCTTTTTGTTAACCATACTATGACAAACTTGCGATGTCTTTTTGTTAACCATACTATGACAAACTACCGATGTCTTTTTGTTAACCATACTATGACAAACTACGGATGTCTTTTTGTTAACCATACTATGATAAACTACGAATGTCTTTTTGTTAACCATACTATGACAAACTACGAATGTCTTTTTGTTAACCATACTATGACAAACTTGCGATGTCTTTTTGTTAACCATACTATGACAAACTACCGATGTCTTTTTGTTAACCATACTATGACAAACTACCGATGTCTTTTTGTTAACCATACTATGACAAACTACCGATGTCTTTTTGTTAACCATACTCTGACAAACTAGCGATGTCTTTTTGTTAACCATACCATGACAAACTACCAATGTCTTTTTGTTAACCATACTATGACAAACTACCAATGTCTTTTTGTTAACCATACTATGATAAACTACGAATGTCTTTTTGTTAACCATACTATGACAAACTAGCGATGTCTTTTTGTTAACCATACTATGACAAACTACCGATGTCTTTTTGTTAACCATACTATGACAAACTACCAATGTCTTTTTGTTAACCATACTATGACAAACTAGCGATGTCTTTTTGTTAACCATACCATGACAAACTACCAATGTCTTTTTGTTAACCATACTATGATAAACTACGAATGTCTTATTGTTAACCATACTATGACAAACTAGCGATGTCTTTTTGTTAACCATACTATGATAAACTACGAATGTCTTTTTGTTAACCATACTATGACAAACTACCGATGTCTTTTTGTTAACCATACTATGACAAACTACCAATGTCTTTTTGTTAACCATACTATGACAAACTAGCGATGTCTTTTTGTTAACCATACCATGACAAACTACCAATGTCTTTTTGTTAACCATACTATGATAAACTACGAATGTCTTTTTGTTAACCATACTATGACAAACTAGCGATGTCTTTTTGTTAACCATACTATGATAAACTACGAATGTCTTTTTGTTAACCATACTATGACAAACTACCGATGTCTTTTTGTTAACCATACTATGACAAACTACCAATGTCTTTTTGTTAACCATACTATGACAAACTAGCGATGTCTTTTTGTTAACCATACTATGACAAACTACCAATGTCTTTTTGTTAACCATACTATGATAAACTACGGATGTCTTTTTGTTAACCATACTATGATAAACTACGAATGTCTTTTTGTTAACCATACTATGACAAACTACCGATGTCTTTTTGTTAACCATACTATGACAAACTACCGATGTCTTTTTGTTAACCATACTATGACAAACTAGCGATGTCTTTTTGTTAACCATACTATGACAAACTACCAATGTCTTTTTGTTAACCATACTATGACAAACTATCAATGTCTTTTTGTTAACCATACTATGACAAACTACCGATGTCTTTTTGTTAACCATACTATGATAAACTACGGATGTCTTTTTGTTAACCATACTATGATAAACTACGAATGTCTTTTTGTTAACCATACTATGACAAACTACCGATGTCTTTTTGTTAACCATACTATGACAAACTACCGATGTCTTTTTGTTAACCATACTATGACAAACTACCGATGTCTTTTTGTTAACCATACTCTGACAAACTAGCGATGTCTTTTTGTTAACCATACCATGACAAACTACCAATGTCTTTTTGTTAACCATACTATGACAAACTACCAATGTCTTTTTGTTAACCATACTATGATAAACTACGAATGTCTTTTTGTTAACCATACTATGACAAACTAGCGATGTCTTTTTGTTAACCATACTATGACAAACTACCGATGTCTTTTTGTTAACCATACTATGACAAACTACCAATGTCTTTTTGTTAACCATACTATGACAAACTAGCGATGTCTTTTTGTTAACCATACCATGACAAACTACCAATGTCTTTTTGTTAACCATACTATGATAAACTACGAATGTCTTTTTGTTAACCATACTATGACAAACTAGCGATGTCTTTTTGTTAACCATACTATGATAAACTACGAATGTCTTTTTGTTAACCATACTATGACAAACTACCAATGTCTTTTTGTTAACCATACCATGACAAACTACCAATGTCTTTTTGTTAACCATACTATGACAAACTAGCGATGTCTTTTTGTTAACCATACTATGACAAACTACCGATGTCTTTTTGTTAACCATACTATGACAAACTACCGATGTCTTTTTGTTAACCATACTATGACAAACTAGCGATGTCTTTTTGTTAACCATACTATGACAAACTACCAATGTCTTTTTGTTAACCATACTATGACAAACTACCAATGTCTTTTTGTTAACCATACTATGACAAACTACCAATGTCTTTTTGTTAACCATACTATGACAAACTACCGATGTCTTTTTGTTAACCATACTATGACAAACTACCAATGTCTTGTTGTTAACCATACTATGACAAACTACCGATGTCTTTTTGTTAACCATACTATGACAAACTACCAATGTCTTTTTGTTAACCATACTATGACAAACTACCGATGTCTTTTTGTTAACCATACTATGACAAACTACGAATGTTTTTTTGTTAACCATACTATGACAAACTACGAATGTCTTTTTGTTAACCATACTATGACAAACTACGAATGTCTTTTTGTTAACCATACTATGACAAACTACGAATGTCTTTTTGTTAACCATACTATGACAAACTACCGATGTCTTTTTGTTAACCATACTATGACAAACTACCAATGTCTTTTTGTTAACCATACTATGACAAACTACCGATGTCTTTTTGTTAACCATACTATGACAAACTACGAATGTCTTTTTGTTAACCATACTATGACAAACTACGAATGTCTTTTTGTTAACCATACTATGACAAACTACCGATGTCTTTTTGTTAACCATACTATGACAAACTACCGATGTCTTGTTGTTAACCATACTATGACAAACTACCAATGTCTTTTTGTTAACCATACTATGACAAACTACCGATGTCTTTTTGTTAACCATACTATGACAAACTACGAATGTCTTTTTGTTAACCATACTATGACAAACTACGAATGTCTTTTTGTTAACCATACTATGACAAACTACCGATGTCTTTTTGTTAACCATACTATGACAAACTACCGATGTCTTGTTGTTAACCATACTATGACAAACTACGAATGTCTTTTTGTTAACCATACTATGACAAACTACCGATGTCTTTTTGTTAACCATACTATGACAAACTACCGATGTCTTGTTGTTAACCATACTATGACAAACTACCAATGTCTTGTTGTTAACCATACTATGACAAACTACCGATGTCTTTTTGTTAACCATACTATGACAAACTACCAATGTCTTTTTGTTAACCATACTATGACAAACTACCGATGTCTTTTTGTTAACCATACTATGACAAACTACTGATGTCTTTTTGTTAACCATACTATGACAAACTACCGATGTCTTGTTGTTAACCATACTATGACAAACTACGAATGTCTTTTTGTTAACCATACTATGACAAACTAGCGATGTCTTTTTGTTAACCATACCATGACAAACTACCAATGTCTTTTTGTTAACCATACTATGATAAACTACGAATGTCTTTTTGTTAACCATACTATGACAAACTAGCGATGTCTTTTTGTTAACCATACTATGACAAACTACCGATGTCTTTTTGTTAACCATACTATGACAAACTACCGATGTCTTTTTGTTAACCATACTATGACAAACTACCGATGTCTTTTTGTTAACCATACTATGACAAACTACCGATGTCTTTTTGTTAACCATACTATGACAAACTAGCGATGTCTTTTTGTTAACCATACTATGACAAACTACCAATGTCTTTTTGTTAACCATACTATGACAAACTACCAATGTCTTTTTGTTAACCATACTATGACAAACTACCAATGTCTTTTTGTTAACCATACTATGACAAACTACCGATGTCTTTTTGTTAACCATACTATGACAAACTACCAATGTCTTGTTGTTAACCATACTATGACAAACTACCGATGTCTTTTTGTTAACCATACTATGACAAACTACCGATGTCTTTTTGTTAACCATACTATGACAAACTACCGATGTCTTGTTGTTAACCATACTATGACAAACTACGAATGTCTTTTTGTTAACCATACTATGACAAACTAGCGATGTCGTTTTGTTAACCATACTATGACAAACTACCAATGTCTTTTTGTTAACCATACTATGACAAACTACGAATGTATTTTTGTTAACCATACTATGACAAACTACCAATGTCTTTTTGTTAACCATACTATGACAAACTACGAATGTCTTTTTGTTAACCATACTATGACAAACTACGAATGTCTTTTTGTTAACCATACTATGATAAACTACCAATGTCTTTTTGTTAACCATACTATGACAAACTAGCGATGTCTTTTTGTTAACCATACTATGACAAACTAGCGATGTCTTTTTGTTAACCATACCATGACAAACTTGCGATGTCTTTTTGTTAACCATACTATGACAAACTACCAATGTCTTTTTGTTAACCATACTATGACAAACTAGCGATGTCTTTTTGTTAACCATACTATGACAAACTAGCGATGTCTTTTTGTTAACCATACTATGACAAACTAGCGATGTCTTTTTGTTAACCATACCATGACAAACTTGCGATGTCTTTTTGTTAACCATACTATGACAAACTAGCGATGTCTTTTTGTTAACCATACTATGACAAACTACCAATGTCTTTTTGTTAACCATACTATGACAAACTACCAATGTCTTTTTGTTAACCATACTATGACAAACTAGCAATGTCTTTTTGTTAACCATACTATGACAAACTAGCGATGTCTTTTTGTTAACCATACCATGACAAACTACGAATGTCTTTTTGTTAACCATACTATGATAAACTACCAATGTCTTTTTGTTAACCATACTATGACAAACTACGAATGTCTTTTTGTTAACCATACTATGACAAACTAGCGATGTCTTTTTGTTAACCATACTATGACAAACTACCAATGTCTTTTTGTTAACCATACTATGACAAACTACCAATGTCTTTTTGTTAACCATACTATGACAAACTACGAATGTCTTTTTGTTAACCATACTATGACAAACTAGCGATGTCTTTTTGTTAACCATACTATGACAAACTACCAATGTCTTTTTGTTAACCATACTATGACAAACTACGAATGTCTTTTTGTTAACCATACTATGACAAACTACCAATGTCTTTTTGTTAACCATACTATGACAAACTACGAATGTCTTTTTGTTAACCATACTATGACAAACTACCAATGTCTTTTTGTTAACCATACTATGACAAACTACCAATGTCTTTTTGTTAACCATACTATGACAAACTAGCGATGTCTTTTTGTTAACCATACTATGACAAACTACCAATGTCTTTTTGTTAACCATACTATGACAAACTACGAATGTCTTTTTGTTAACCATACTATGACAAACTACCAATGTCTTTTTGTTAACCATACTATGACAAACTACCGATGTCTTTTTGTTAACCATACTATGACAAACTACCAATGTCTTTTTGATAACCATACTATGACAAACTACGAATGTCTTTTTGTTAACCATACTATGACAAACTACCGATGTCTTTTTGTTAACCATACTATGACAAACTACCAATGTCTTTTTGTTAACCATACTATGACAAACTACCGATGTCTTTTTGTTAACCATACTATGACAAACTACCAATGTCTTTTTGTTAACCATACTATGACAAACTACCAATGTCTTTTTGTTAACCATACTATGACAAACTACCAATGTCTTTTTGTTAACCATACTATGACAAACTACGAATGTCTTTTTGTTAACCATACTATGACAAACTACGAATGTCTTTTTGTTAACCATACTATGACAAACTACCAATGTCTTTTTGTTAACCATACTATGACAAACTACCAATGTCTTTTTGTTAACCATACTATGACAAACTACCGATGTCTTTTTGTTAACCATACTATGACAAACTACCAATGTCTTTTTGTTAACCATACTATGACAAACTAGCGATGTCTTTTTGTTAACCATACTATGACAAACTACCAATGTCTTTTTGTTAACCATACTATGACAAACTACGAATGTCTTTTTGTTAACCATACTATGACAAACTAGCGATGTCTTTTTGTTAACCATACTATGACAAACTACGAATGTCTTTTTGTTAACCATACTATGACAAACTAGCGATGTCTTTTTGTTAACCATACTATGACAAACTACCAATGTCTTTTTGTTAACCATACTATGACAAACTAGCGATGTCTTTTTGTTAACCATACTATGACAAACTACCGATGTCTTTTTGTTAACCATACTATGACAAACTACCAATGTCTTTTTGTTAACCATACTATGACAAACTACCAATGTCTTTTTGTTAACCATACTATGACAAACTACGAATGTCTTTTTGTTAACCATACTATGACAAACTAGCGATGTCTTTTTGTTAACCATACTATGACAAACTATGAATGTCTTTTTGTTAACCATACTATGACAAACTACCGATGTCTTTTTGTTAACCATACTATGACAAACTACCAATGTCTTTTTGTTAACCATACTATGACAAACTAGCGATGTCTTTTTGTTAACCATACTATGACAAACTACCGATGTCTTTTTGTTAACCATACTATGACAAACTACCAATGTCTTTTTGTTAACCATACTATGACAAACTACCGATGTCTTTTTGTTAACCATACTATGACAAACTAGCGATGTCTTTTTGTTAACCATACTATGACAAACTACCAATGTCTTTTTGTTAACCATACTATGACAAACTACCAATGTCTTTTTGTTAACCATACTATGACAAACTACCAATGTCTTTTTGTTAACCATACTATGACAAACTACCGATGTCTTTTTGTTAACCATACTATGACAAACTACCAATGTCTTTTTGTTAACCATACTATGACAAACTACCAATGTCTTTTTGTTAACCATACTATGACAAACTACCGATGTCTTTTTGTTAACCATACTATGACAAACTACCGATGTCTTTTTGTTAACCATACTATGACAAACTACCGATGTCTTTTTGTTAACCATACTATGACAAACTACCAATGTCTTTTTGTTAACCATACTATGACAAACTACCGATGTCTTTTTGTTAACCATACTATGATAAACTACCGATGTCTTTTTGTTAACCATACTATGACAAACTACGAATGTCTTTTTGTTAACCATACTATGACAAACTACGAATGTCTTTTTGTTAACCATACTATGACAAACTACCAATGGCTTTTTGTTAACCATACTATGACAAACTACCGATGTCTTTTTGTTAACCATACTATGACAAACTAGCGATGTCTTTTTGTTAACCATACTATGACAAACTACCAATGTCTTTTTGTTAACCATACTATGACAAACTACCAATGTCTTTTTGTTAACCATACTATGACAAACTACGAATGTCTTTTTGTTAACCATACTATGACAAACTAGCGATGTCTTTTTGTTAACCATACTATGACAAACTATGAATGTCTTTTTGTTAACCATACTATGACAAACTACCGATGTCTTTTTGTTAACCATACTATGACAAACTACCAATGTCTTTTTGTTAACCATACTATGACAAACTAGCGATGTCTTTTTGTTAACCATACTATGACAAACTACCGATGTCTTTTTGTTAACCATACTATGACAAACTACCAATGTCTTTTTGTTAACCATACTATGACAAACTACCGATGTCTTTTTGTTAACCATACTATGACAAACTAGCGATGTCTTTTTGTTAACCATACTATGACAAACTACCAATGTCTTTTTGTTAACCATACTATGACAAACTACCAATGTCTTTTTGTTAACCATACTATGACAAACTACCAATGTCTTTTTGTTAACCATACTATGACAAACTACCGATGTCTTTTTGTTAACCATACTATGACAAACTACCAATGTCTTTTTGTTAACCATACTATGACAAACTACCAATGTCTTTTTGTTAACCATACTATGACAAACTACCGATGTCTTTTTGTTAACCATACTATGACAAACTACCGATGTCTTTTTGTTAACCATACTATGACAAACTACCGATGTCTTTTTGTTAACCATACTATGACAAACTACCAATGTCTTTTTGTTAACCATACTATGACAAACTACCGATGTCTTTTTGTTAACCATACTATGATAAACTACCGATGTCTTTTTGTTAACCATACTATGACAAACTACGAATGTCTTTTTGTTAACCATACTATGACAAACTACGAATGTCTTTTTGTTAACCATACTATGACAAACTACCAATGGCTTTTTGTTAACCATACTATGACAAACTACCGATGTCTTTTTGTTAACCATACTATGACAAACTAGCGATGTCTTTTTGTTAACCATACTATGACAAACTACCAATGTCTTTTTGTTAACCATACTATGACAAACTACCGATGTCTTTTTGTTAACCATACCATGACAAACTATCGATGTCTTTTTGTTAACCATACTATGACAAACTACCAATGTCTTTTTGTTAACCATACTATGACAAACTATCAATGTCTTTTTGTTAACCATACCATGACAAACTACCGATGTCTTTTTGTTAACCATACTATGACAAACTACCAATGTCTTTTTGTTAACCATACTATGACAAACTATCAATGTCTTTTTGTTAACCATACTATGACAAACTACCGATGTCTTTTTGTTAACCATACTATGATAAACTACGGATGTCTTTTTGTTAACCATACTATGATAAACTACGAATGTCTTTTTGTTAACCATACTATGACAAACTACCGATGTCTTTTTGTTAACCATACTATGACAAACTACCGATGTCTTTTTGTTAACCATACTATGACAAACTACCGATGTCTTTTTGTTAACCATACTATGACAAACTAGCGATGTCTTTTTGTTAACCATACTATGACAAACTACCAATGTCTTTTTGTTAACCATAGTATGACAAACTAGCGATGTCTTTTTGTTAACCATACCATGACAAACTACCAATGTCTTTTTGTTAACCATACTATGACAAACTACCAATGTCTTTTTGTTAACCATACTATGACAAACTACCGATGTCTTTTTGTTAACCATACTATGACAAACTACCGATGTCTTTTTGTTAACCATACTATGACAAACTAGCGATGTCTTTTTGTTAACCATACTATGACAAACTACCAATGTCTTTTTGTTAACCATACTATGACAAACTAGCGATGTCTTTTTGTTAACCACACCATGACAAACTACCAATGTCTTTTTGTTAACCATACTATGATAAACTACGAATGTCTTTTTGTTAACCATACTATGACAAACTAGCGATGTCTTTTTGTTAACCATACTATGACAAACTAGCGATGTCTTTTTGTTAACCATACTATGACAAACTACGAATGTCTTTTTGTTAACCATACTATGACAAACTACGAATGTCTTTTTGTTAACCATACTATGACAAACTACCAATGTCTTTTTGTTAACCATACTATGACAAACTACCAATGTCTTTTTGTTAACCATACTATGACAAACTAGCGATGTCTTTTTGTTAACCATACTATGACAAACTACCAATGGCTTTTTGTTAACCATACTATGACAAACTAGCGATGTCTTTTTGTTAACCATACTATGACAAACTAGCGATGTCTTTTTGTTAACCATACTATGACAAACTAGCGATGTCTTTTTGTTAACCATACTATGACAAACTAGCGATGTCTTTTTGTTAACCATACTATGACAAACTAGCGATGTCTTTTTGTTAACCATACTATGACAAACTACCGATGTCTTTTTGTTAACCATACTATGACAAACTACCAATGGCTTTTTGTTAACCATACTATGACAAACTACCGATGTCTTTTTGTTAACCATACCATGACAAACTACCGATGTCTTTTTGTTAACCATACTATGACAAACTACCAATGTCTTTTTGTTAACCATACTATGACAAACTATCAATGTCTTTTTGTTAACCATACCATGACAAACTACCGATGTCTTTTTGTTAACCATACTATGACAAACTACCAATGTCTTTTTGTTAACCATACTATGACAAACTAGCGATGTCTTTTTGTTAACCATACTATGACAAACTACCGATGTCTTTTTGTTAACCATACTATGACAAACTAGCGATGTCTTTTTGTTAACCATACTATGACAAACTACCAATGTCTTTTTGTTAACCATACTATGACAAACTATCAATGTCTTTTTGTTAACCATACTATGACAAACTACCGATGTCTTTTTGTTAACCATACTATGATAAACTACGGATGTCTTTTTGTTAACCATACTATGATAAACTACCGATGTCTTTTTGTTAACCATACTATGACAAACTAGCGATGTCTTTTTGTTAACCATACTATGACAAACTAGCGATGTCTTTTTGTTAACCATACTATGACAAACTACCGATGTCTTTTTGTTAACCATACTATGATAAACTACGGATGTCTTTTTGTTAACCATACTATGACAAACTAGCGATGTCTTTTTGTTAACCATACTATGACAAACTACCGATGTCTTTTTGTTAACCATACTATGACAAACTAGCGATGTCTTTTTGTTAACCATACTATGACAAAATACCGATGTCTTTTTGTTAACCATACTATGACAAACTACCGATGTCTTTTTGTTAACCATACTATGACAAACTACCGATGTCTTTTTGTTAACCATACTATGACAAACTAGCGATGTCTTTTTGTTAACCATACTATGACAAACTACCAATGTCTTTTTGTTAACCATACTATGACAAACTATCAATGTCTTTTTGTTAACCATACTATGACAAACTACCGATGTCTTTTTGTTAACCATACTATGATAAACTACGGATGTCTTTTTGTTAACCATACTATGATAAACTACGAATGTCTTTTTGTTAACCATACTATGACAAACTACCGATGTCTTTTTGTTAACCATACTATGACAAACTACCGATGTCTTTTTGTTAACCATACTATGACAAACTACCGATGTCTTTTTGTTAACCATACTCTGACAAACTAGCGATGTCTTTTTGTTAACCATACCATGACAAACTACCAATGTCTTTTTGTTAACCATACTATGACAAACTACCAATGTCTTTTTGTTAACCATACTATGATAAACTACGAATGTCTTTTTGTTAACCATACTATGACAAACTAGCGATGTCTTTTTGTTAACCATACTATGACAAACTACCGATGTCTTTTTGTTAACCATACTATGACAAACTACCAATGTCTTTTTGTTAACCATACTATGACAAACTAGCGATGTCTTTTTGTTAACCATACCATGACAAACTACCAATGTCTTTTTGTTAACCATACTATGATAAACTACGAATGTCTTTTTGTTAACCATACTATGACAAACTAGCGATGTCTTTTTGTTAACCATACTATGACAAACTACCGATGTCTTTTTGTTAACCATACTATGACAAACTACCGATGTCTTTTTGTTAACCATACTATGACAAACTACCGATGTCTTTTTGTTAACCATACTATGACAAACTACCGATGTCTTTTTGTTAACCATACTATGACAAACTAGCGATGTCTTTTTGTTAACCATACTATGACAAACTACCAATGTCTTTTTGTTAACCATACTATGACAAACTACCAATGTCTTTTTGTTAACCATACTATGACAAACTACCAATGTCTTTTTGTTAACCATACTATGACAAACTACCGATGTCTTTTTGTTAACCATACTATGACAAACTACCAATGTCTTGTTGTTAACCATACTATGACAAACTACCGATGTCTTTTTGTTAACCATACTATGACAAACTACCGATGTCTTTTTGTTAACCATACTATGACAAACTACCGATGTCTTGTTGTTAACCATACTATGACAAACTACGAATGTCTTTTTGTTAACCATACTATGACAAACTAGCGATGTCGTTTTGTTAACCATACTATGACAAACTACCAATGTCTTTTTGTTAACCATACTATGACAAACTACGAATGTATTTTTGTTAACCATACTATGACAAACTAGCGATGTCTTTTTGTTAACCATACCATGACAAACTACCAATGTCTTTTTGTTAACCATACTATGATAAACTACGAATGTCTTTTTGTTAACCATACTATGACAAACTAGCGATGTCTTTTTGTTAACCATACTATGACAAACTACCGATGTCTTTTTGTTAACCATACTATGGCAAACTACCGATGTCTTTTTGTTAACCATACTATGACAAACTACCGATGTCTTTTTGTTAACCATACTATGACAAACTACCTATGTCTTTTTGTTAACCATACTATGACAAACTAGCGATGTCTTTTTGTTAACCATACTATGACAAACTACCAATGTCTTTTTGTTAACCATACTATGACAAACTACCAATGTCTTGTTGTTAACCATACTATGACAAACTACCGATGTCTTTTTGTTAACCATACTATGACAAACTACCGATGTCTTTTTGTTAACCATACTATGACAAACTACCGATGTCTTGTTGTTAACCATACTATGACAAACTACGAATGTCTTTTTGTTAACCATACTATGACAAACTAGCGATGTCGTTTTGTTAACCATACTATGACAAACTACCAATGTCTTTTTGTTAACCATACTATGACAAACTACGAATGTATTTTTGTTAACCATACTATGACAAACTACCAATGTCTTTTTGTTAACCATACTATGACAAACTACGAATGTCTTTTTGTTAACCATACTATGACAAACTACGAATGTCTTTTTGTTAACCATACTATGATAAACTACCAATGTCTTTTTGTTAACCATACTATGACAAACTAGCGATGTCTTTTTGTTAACCATACTATGACAAACTAGCGATGTCTTTTTGTTAACCATACCATGACAAACTTGCGATGTCTTTTTGTTAACCATACTATGACAAACTACCAATGTCTTTTTGTTAACCATACTATGACAAACTAGCGATGTCTTTTTGTTAACCATACTATGACAAACTAGCGATGTCTTTTTGTTAACCATACTATGACAAACTAGCGATGTCTTTTTGTTAACCATACCATGACAAACTTGCGATGTCTTTTTGTTAACCATACTATGACAAACTAGCGATGTCTTTTTGTTAACCATACTATGACAAACTACCAATGTCTTTTTGTTAACCATACTATGACAAACTACCAATGTCTTTTTGTTAACCATACTATGACAAACTAGCAATGTCTTTTTGTTAACCATACTATGACAAACTAGCGATGTCTTTTTGTTAACCATACTATGACAAACTACCAATGTCTTTTTGTTAACCATACTATGATAAACTACCGATGTCTTTTTGTTAACCATACTATGACAAACTAGCAATGTCTTTTTGTTAACCATACTATGATAAACTACCGATGTCTTTTTGTTAACCATACTATGACAAACTACCAATGTCTTTTTGTTAACCATACTATGACAAACTACCGATGTCTTTTTGTTAACCATACTATGACAAACTACCAATGTCTTTTTGTTAACCATACTATGATAAACTACGAATGTCTTTTTGTTAACCATACTATGACAAACTACCAATGTCTTTTTGTTAACCATACTATGACAAACTACCAATGTCTTTTTGTTAACCATACTATGACAAACTAGCGATGTCTTTTTGTTAACCATACTATGACAAACTACCAATGTCTTTTTGTTAACCATACTATGATAAACTACGAATGTCTTTTTGTTAACCATACTATGACAAACTAGCGATGTCTTTTTGTTAACCATACTATGACAAACTACCAATGTCTTTTTGTTAACCATACTATGACAAACTACCAATGTCTTTTTGTTAACCATACTATGACAAACTACCGATGTCTTTTTGTTAACCATACTATGACAAACTAGCGATGTCTTTTTGTTAACCATACTATGACAAACTACCAATGTCTTTTTGTTAACCATACTATGACAAACTACCAATGGCTTTTTGTTAACCATACTATGACAAACTACCGATGTCTTTTTGTTAACCATACTATGACAAACTAGCGATGTCTTTTTGTTAACCATACTATGACAAACTACCAATGTCTTTTTGTTAACCATACTATGACAAACTACCGATGTCTTTTTGTTAACCATACCATGACAAACTACCGATGTCTTTTTGTTAACCATACTATGACAAACTACCAATGTCTTTTTGTTAACCATACTATGACAAACTATCAATGTCTTTTTGTTAACCATACCATGACAAACTACCGATGTCTTTTTGTTAACCATACTATGACAAACTACCAATGTCTTTTTGTTAACCATACTATGACAAACTATCAATGTCTTTTTGTTAACCATACTATGACAAACTACCGATGTCTTTTTGTTAACCATACTATGATAAACTACGGATGTCTTTTTGTTAACCATACTATGATAAACTACGAATGTCTTTTTGTTAACCATACTATGACAAACTACCGATGTCTTTTTGTTAACCATACTATGACAAACTACCGATGTCTTTTTGTTAACCATACTATGACAAACAACCGATGTCTTTTTGTTAACCATACTATGACAAACTAGCGATGTCTTTTTGTTAACCATACTATGACAAACTACCAATGTCTTTTTGTTAACCATACTATGACAAACTAGCGATGTCTTTTTGTTAACCATACCATGACAAACTACCAATGTCTTTTTGTTAACCATACTATGACAAACTACCAATGTCTTTTTGTTAACCATACTATGACAAACTACCGATGTCTTTTTGTTAACCATACTATGACAAACTACCGATGTCTTTTTGTTAACCATACTATGACAAACTAGCGATGTCTTTTTGTTAACCATACTATGACAAACTACCAATGTCTTTTTGTTAACCATACTATGACAAACTAGCGATGTCTTTTTGTTAACCATACCATGACAAACTACCAATGTCTTTTTGTTAACCATACTATGATAAACTACGAATGTCTTTTTGTTAACCATACTATGACAAACTAGCGATGTCTTTTTGTTAACCGTACTATGACAAACTACCGATGTCTTTTTGTTAACCATACTATGACAAACTACGAATGTCTTTTTGTTAACCATACTATGACAAACTACGAATGTCTTTTTGTTAACCATACTATGACAAACTACCAATGTCTTTTTGTTAACCATACTATGACAAACTACCAATGTCTTTTTGTTAACCATACTATGACAAACTAGCGATGTCTTTTTGTTAACCATACTATGACAAACTACCAATGGCTTTTTGTTAACCATACTATGACAAACTAGCGATGTCTTTTTGTTAACCATACTATGACAAACTAGCGATGTCTTTTTGTTAACCATACTATGACAAACTAGCGATGTCTTTTTGTTAACCATACTATGACAAACTAGCGATGTCTTTTTGTTAACCATACTATGACAAACTAGCGATGTCTTTTTGTTAACCATACTATGACAAACTACCGATGTCTTTTTGTTAACCATACTATGACAAACTACCAATGGCTTTTTGTTAACCATACTATGACAAACTACCGATGTCTTTTTGTTAACCATACCATGACAAACTACCGATGTCTTTTTGTTAACCATACTATGACAAACTACCAATGTCTTTTTGTTAACCATACTATGACAAACTATCAATGTCTTTTTGTTAACCATACCATGACAAACTACCGATGTCTTTTTGTTAACCATACTATGACAAACTACCAATGTCTTTTTGTTAACCATACTATGACAAACTAGCGATGTCTTTTTGTTAACCATACTATGACAAACTACCGATGTCTTTTTGTTAACCATACTATGACAAACTAGCGATGTCTTTTTGTTAACCATACTATGACAAACTACCAATGTCTTTTTGTTAACCATACTATGACAAACTATCAATGTCTTTTTGTTAACCATACTATGACAAACTACCGATGTCTTTTTGTTAACCATACTATGATAAACTACGGATGTCTTTTTGTTAACCATACTATGATAAACTACCGATGTCTTTTTGTTAACCATACTATGACAAACTAGCGATGTCTTTTTGTTAACCATACTATGACAAACTAGCGATGTCTTTTTGTTAACCATACTATGACAAACTACCGATGTCTTTTTGTTAACCATACTATGATAAACTATGGATGTCTTTTTGTTAACCATACTATGACAAACTAGCGATGTCTTTTTGTTAACCATACTATGACAAACTACCGATGTCTTTTTGTTAACCATACTATGACAAACTAGCGATGTCTTTTTGTTAACCATACTATGACAAACTACCGATGTCTTTTTGTTAACCATACTATGACAAACTACCGATGTCTTTTTGTTAACCATACTATGACAAACTACCGATGTCTTTTTGTTAACCATACTATGACAAACTAGCGATGTCTTTTTGTTAACCATACTATGACAAACTACCAATGTCTTTTTGTTAACCATACTATGACAAACTATCAATGTCTTTTTGTTAACCATACTATGACAAACTACCGATGTCTTTTTGTTAACCATACTATGATAAACTACGGATGTCTTTTTGTTAACCATACTATGATAAACTACGAATGTCTTTTTGTTAACCATACTATGACAAACTACCGATGTCTTTTTGTTAACCATACTATGACAAACTACCGATGTCTTTTTGTTAACCATACTATGACAAACTACCGATGTCTTTTTGTTAACCATACTATGACAAACTAGCGATGTCTTTTTGTTAACCATACCATGACAAACTACCAATGTCTTTTTGTTAACCATACTATGACAAACTACCAATGTCTTTTTGTTAACCATACTATGATAAACTACGAATGTCTTTTTGTTAACCATACTATGACAAACTAGCGATGTCTTTTTGTTAACCATACTATGACAAACTACCGATGTCTTTTTGTTAACCATACTATGACAAACTACCGATGTCTTTTTGTTAACCATACTATGACAAACTACCAATGTCTTTTTGTTAACCATACTATGACAAACTAGCGATGTCTTTTTGTTAACCATACCATGACAAACTACCAATGTCTTTTTGTTAACCATACTATGATAAACTACGAATGTCTTTTTGTTAACCATACTATGACAAACTAGCGATGTCTTTTTGTTAACCATACTATGACAAACTACCGATGTCTTTTTGTTAACCATACTATGACAAACTACCGATGTCTTTTTGTTAACCATACTATGACAAACTACCGATGTCTTTTTGTTAACCATACTATGACAAACTACCGATGTCTTTTTGTTAACCATACTATGACAAACTAGCGATGTCTTTTTGTTAACCATACTATGACAAACTACCAATGTCTTTTTGTTAACCATACTATGACAAACTACCAATGTCTTTTTGTTAACCATACTATGACAAACTACCGATGTCTTTTTGTTAACCATACTATGACAAACTACCGATGTCTTTTTGTTAACCATACTATGACAAACTACCAATGTCTTGTTGTTAACCATACTATGACAAACTACCGATGTCTTTTTGTTAACCATACTATGACAAACTACCGATGTCTTTTTGTTAACCATACTATGACAAACTACCGATGTCTTGTTGTTAACCATACTATGACAAACTACGAATGTCTTTTTGTTAACCATACTATGACAAACTAGCGATGTCTTTTTGTTAACCATACTATGACAAACTACCAATGTCTTTTTGTTAACCATACTATGACAAACTACGAATGTATTTTTGTTAACCATACTATGACAAACTACCAATGTCTTTTTGTTAACCATACTATGACAAACTACGAATGTCTTTTTGTTAACCATACTATGACAAACTACGAATGTCTTTTTGTTAACCATACTATGATAAACTACCAATGTCTTTTTGTTAACCATACTATGACAAACTAGCGATGTCTTTTTTTTAACCCTACTATGACAAACTAGCGATGTCTTTTTGTTAACCATACCATGACAAACTTGCGATGTCTTTTTGTTAACCATACTATGACAAACTACCAATGTCTTTTTGTTAACCATACTATGACAAACTAGCGATGTCTTTTTGTTAACCATACTATGACAAACTAGCGATGTCTTTTTGTTAACCATACTATGACAAACTAGCGATGTCTTTTTGTTAACCATACCATGACAAACTTGCGATGTCTTTTTGTTAACCATACTATGACAAACTAGCGATGTCTTTTTGTTAACCATACTATGACAAACTACCAATGTCTTTTTGTTAACCATACTATGACAAACTACCAATGTCTTTTTGTTAACCATACTATGACAAACTAGCAATGTCTTTTTGTTAACCATACTATGACAAACTAGCGATGTCTTTTTGTTAACCATACTATGACAAACTACCAATGTCTTTTTGTTAACCATACTCTGATAAACTACCGATGTCTTTTTGTTAACCATACTATGACAAACTAGCAATGTCTTTTTGTTAACCATACTATGAGAAACTACCGATGTCTTTTTGTTAACCATACTATGACAAACTACCAATGTCTTTTTGTTAACCATACTATGACAAACTACCGATGTCTTTTTGTTAACCATACTATGACAAACTACCAATGTCTTTTTGTTAACCATACTATGATAAACTACGAATGTCTTTTTGTTAACCATACTATGACAAACTACCAATGTCTTTTTGTTAACCATACTATGACAAACTACCAATGTCTTTTTGTTAACCATACTATGACAAACTAGCGATGTCTTTTTGTTAACCATACTATGACAAACTACCAATGTCTTTTTGTTAACCATACTATGATAAACTACGAATGTCTTTTTGTTAACCATACTATGATAAACTACCAATGTCTTTTTGTTAACCATACTATGACAAACTACGGATGTCTTTTTGTTAACCATACTATGACAAACTAGCGATGTCTTTTTGTTAACCATACTATGACAAACTACCAATGTCTTTTTGTTAACCATACTATGACAAACTAGCGATGTCTTTTTGTTAACCATACTATGACAAACTACCAATGTCTTTTTGTTAACCATACTATGACAAACTACCGATGTCTTTTTGTTAACCATACTATGACAAACTAGCGATGTCTTTTTGTTAACCATACTATGACAAACTACCAATGTCTTTTTGTTAACCATACTATGACAAACTACCAATGTCTTTTTGTTAACCATACTATGACAAACTAGCGATGTCTTTTTGTTAACCATACTATGACAAACTACCGATGTCTTTTTGTTAACCATACTATGACAAACTAGCGATGTCTTTTTGTTAACCATACTATGACAAACTACCAATGTCTTTTTGTTAACCATACTATGACAAACTATCAATGTCTTTTTGTTAACCATACTATGACAAACTACCGATGTCTTTTTGTTAACCATACTATGATAAACTACGGATGTCTTTTTGTTAACCATACTATGATAAACTACCGATGTCTTTTTGTTAACCATACTATGACAAACTAGCGATGTCTTTTTGTTAACCATACTATGACAAACTAGCGATGTCTTTTTGTTAACCATACTATGACAAACTACCGATGTCTTTTTGTTAACCATACTATGATAAACTACGGATGTCTTTTTGTTAACCATACTATGACAAACTAGCGATGTCTTTTTGTTAACCATACTATGACAAACTACCGATGTCTTTTTGTTAACCATACTATGACAAACTAGCGATGTCTTTTTGTTAACCATACTATGACAAACTACCGATGTCTTTTTGTTAACCATACTATGACAAACTACCGATGTCTTTTTGTTAACCATACTATGACAAACTACCGATGTCTTTTTGTTAACCATACTATGACAAACTAGCGATGTCTTTTTGTTAACCATACTATGACAAACTACCAATGTCTTTTTGTTAACCATACTATGACAAACTATCAATGTCTTTTTGTTAACCATACTATGACAAACTACCGATGTCTTTTTGTTAACCATACTATGATAAACTACGGATGTCTTTTTGTTAACCATACTATGATAAACTACGAATGTCTTTTTGTTAACCATACTATGACAAACTACCGATGTCTTTTTGTTAACCATACTATGACAAACTACCGATGTCTTTTTGTTAACCATACTATGACAAACTACCGATGTCTTTTTGTTAACCATACTATGACAAACTAGCGATGTCTTTTTGTTAACCATACCATGACAAACTACCAATGTCTTTTTGTTAACCATACTATGACAAACTACCAATGTCTTTTTGTTAACCATACTATGATAAACTACGAATGTCTTTTTGTTAACCATACTATGACAAACTAGCGATGTCTTTTTGTTAACCATACTATGACAAACTACCGATGTCTTTTTGTTAACCATACTATGACAAACTACCGATGTCTTTTTGTTAACCATACTATGACAAACTACCAATGTCTTTTTGTTAACCATACTATGACAAACTAGCGATGTCTTTTTGTTAACCATACCATGACAAACTACCAATGTCTTTTTGTTAACCATACTATGATAAACTACGAATGTCTTTTTGTTAACCATACTATGACAAACTAGCGATGTCTTTTTGTTAACCATACTATGACAAACTACCAATGTCTTTTTGTTAACCATACTATGACAAACTACCGATGTCTTTTTGTTAACCATACTATGACAAACTACCAATGTCTTTTTGTTAACCATACTATGACAAACTATGAATGTCTTTTTGTTAACCATACTATGATAAACTACGAATGTCTTTTTGTTAACCATACTATGACAAACTACCAATGTCTTTTTGTTAACCATACTATGACAAACTACGAATGTCTTTTTGTTAACCATACTATGACAAACTACTGATGTCTTTTTGTTAACCATACTATGACAAACTACCAATGTCTTTTTGTTAACCATACTATGATAAACTACGAATGTCTTTTTGTTAACCATACTATGACAAACTAGCGATGTCTTTGTGTTAACCATACTATGACAAACTACGGATGTCTTTTTGTTAACCATACTATGAGAAACTACCGATGTCTTTTTGTTAACCATACTATGACAAACTACCAATGTCTTTTTGTTAACCATACTATGACAAACTACCAATGTCTTTTTGTTAACCATACTATGACAAACTACCAATGTCTTTTTGTTAACCATACTATGACAAACTACCAATGTCTTTTTGTTAACCATACTATGATAAACTACGAATGTCTTTTTGTTAACCATACTATGACAAACTAGCGATGTCTTTTTGTTAACCATACTATGACAAGCTAGCGATGTCTTTTTGTTAACCATACTATGACAAACTACCAATGTCTTTTTGTTAACCATACTATGACAAACTACCAATGTCTTTTTGTTAACCATACTATGACAAACTAGCGATGTCTTTTTGTTAACCATACTATGATAAACTACCAATGTCTTTTTGTTAACCATACTATGACAAACTACGGATGTCTTTTTGTTAACCATACTATGACAAACTACCGATGTCTTTTTGTTAACCATACTATGACAAACTACCAATGTCTTTTTGTTAACCATACTATGACAAACTACCAATGTCTTTTTGTTAACCATACTATGACAAACTAGCGATGTCTTTTTGTTAACCATACTATGACAAACTACCAATGTCTTTTTGTTAACCATACTATGACAAACTACCAATGTCTTTTTGTTAACCATACTTTGACAAACTACCAATGTCTTTTTGTTAACCATACTATGACAAACTACCAATGTCTTTTTGTTAACCATACTATGACAAACTACCAATGTCTTTTTGTTAACCATACTATGACAAACTACGAATGTCTTTTTGTTAACCATACCATGACAAAATATCGTGACAAAGATCATGCACCCCATGTATATCAATATAACCATTACACATATGGATCTCACTGGAATCTACGCCGCGCACTTTACTTGTTACTATTATCTGATGTCTTGAAGGTATACCCTGAATGTAAAACTGCGTTTTTGACATGGGTAAAAGTGCGTTGATACCTTGCATAGTTTTTTCTGATGTGTGCTTAATGTATATGGGAATAAACGATACCCTGCATACTTTTTGCTGATGTGAACTTAATGTATATGGGAATAAACGACGTCGATACTCTGCATACCTGTTCTGGTGTATGCTTAAAGTAGGGATATCGAACCAGTATTTCCATATATGGAATAAACTGCTCAATACCCTGCAAGCCTTTTCTAATGTGTGCTTAATGCGTATGGTGATAAACTTTCTGGAAACCCTGCATACTTTTTGTGGCGTATGATAAAAGTAAGGATATCTATGTCAATACCCATATATACTATACTACTTCCTCTTTGTCAATGCGGTGACTTGGAGACAATTGAACATTTTCTCCTTTACTGACCGAAACTATGCCTCTCTACGTAATTTAATAATTAAAACGTTCTAGTCTTTAGAGTAGTGCAGGATTCTATCCTACAGAGTGGAGGTTTCCGCTGAGCTGTAGTACATGCTTACTTAAGCATAAGTGCGAGTTAATGATTAGATACACCCCTGGGTCCTAACTTACTTCATTTGGGTATTTTATTCCGTTATTGTGGGCCCTGTTAACAAATGTGGCGGCTACTAAACTGTTAAATATACCAAGCGTAAATGCATCCATAATTCGGGCCGATGTTTGCTCGTGGGCAGTTCCTCAGCAACAACTTTGCCTTGCCAGGGTTATCGAAGGATGCCTGCGAGTTGCATTCACAGCGGGAACGGTCCACTCGTGGATTTGGAGTGGTCTACGATGATGCTCTTATCAATAACTGGGGACATGCAGGGTTGGATCTTGGGTCTGCTACAGGTAAAAAATATTGCTTTCAAGTTTGTTTGCTCTGCAGCTCTTCTCTGTTTCTTTATTTCATTCTGTATCTCTTATTTCTAGCTTCCTGTCTGCCATTGGTGTCTACTTTAAACAATATTTCACTTATCAGTGTTTGCACCCCCCCCCCCCCCTCCCACACACACACCATATATTTTATCACTGTCAGAAATGCTCTGGGTGACGGCCTGTATAAGCGCTATACGTTTTCCGCCGGATCCTTTCCGTTTACATTGTCGATTACTTCTGTTTATCTTGCTATAGTGCATACTTCTCTATTATAACTTCTGTACAGCTACTGTGATATTATCAGTATGTATTGTATCATTTATTTTTGAATAAATATTGTTTAAACTAATGATAATTCTCAAATAACATGGCAATACATAATTAGTAATGTAAATAACATGGCAATACAAAATTAGTACTGCAAATAATGTGGTAATGCGAGTATTCAGAATCCCACAAATAACATGGCAATACAAGTGTTGAAAAAGTCGCAAATACATGGTTAACATGGAAAAACAACCAGTGATTTTATGACAAATACCATGACATTACAAATATTGATCATCCCAAAGATAGCACAAGATAATACAAGATTTACCAATCCCACGAATCAGTGATAATATGACAAATAGTATGGCGTTACAAATATTGATGATCCCACAGATAACACAAGATAATACAAGATTTGCTAATCCCACGAATCAGTGATAATATGACTAATAGCTTGGCATTACAAATATTGATGATCCCACAAAACGAGAATCCTGGATGCCTTCCGGTCTTCTCCAGTCCTCCTAAAACAAGCACAAATTACTTGACAAAAGTACAAGTCCCTGAATAACGACAACATTACAAAATACAAAACTTGTTGTCAAATCTTTAATCAATTAAAACGTAAGCATAAGAAGAACTGTTACAGACAAATAAAATTAGAAAATAAAGGAAACATTAAGAAAACCTGGGAAATTCACCGCAAGGTAATAAATAAATCAAACTTCCTTCTCCCCTACCATCATCGTTTATTGTTGGCAATGTGGAGTTCACTGACCCAATCCAGATTGCTGAGAACTTTAACTAGTACTTTACTAATAATGGAAATGGAGTAAACAACAGCATGTCAAGCTCTATACATCGATTTGCTGATTACCTAAACAACAGTGCCTCCAACTCATTTTTCATATCACCTACATGCACCGAAGCAGTCATATCTTTAATAAAATGTCTTTCCCCCCAAAATTTCTGCTCGTCAGGACAACATTTCACCGAAACTACTACAAAACATTATAGAGATAGCTGTTCCTTTAACCCATATCATAAATACCTCATTCTCAACTGGAATTGTACCATCCAAAATGAAAATCGCCAAAGTAATACCAATTTTCAAATCCGGAGATAGGCAATCAATAATCAACTACCGTCCAAGTATTCTCCCCTCATTCTCTAAAATCTTAGAAAAGTTAATGCATAAAACACTGAAGAATTTCTTAGACACAAACAACGTAATCTATAACTATCAGTTCGGCTTCAGAAAGGGACCTTCAACATTTCATCCAATAATGCATCTTATCAACCACGCTTCCATAATGAATAACAAAACAAAAAATATTGCACATTATCCCTTTGTTAGACTTTTCGAAAGCATTCGACACTATTGATAAAGCAATACTCATCAAGAAACTTAAACTCTATGGCATTAGATGTATAGCAAATTCTTGGTTTCAAAACTATCTCTGAGAGATGCAATTCACGAATGAATCTTCGGATTTATTAAAGTTACAAAGGGTGTACTACAGGGTTCTGTACTTGATCTTCCTTTGTTCGTCCTATTTATTATTGACATCCTCGAGTCAACTGACGTGAATATTCTCTCCTTTGCAGATGACACAACAGCCTACACATCAGGAAACGACCTCAACGTTCTAACAGAGACGGCAGACAATGAATTATCGAAGATTAATGACTGATGTGTAGCTAATAAAACAAAAGTCATACTTCTCCACCCCCAAAATGACAGTTACAATTACAACAACGTACAGACTCAAATTTCATTAAATAATTCAAACTTAATAATAGCAGGTAATAATCGTCAGAACAAATGCATAACATTCTTGGGAATTAACGTAGACGAAAACCTTAAATTTAACCACTATATATCCGCAATCTGTACGAAGCTATCCAGGACAATCTCTATCCTGAATAGCGCCAAACAAATTCACCGCTCGAAACATTACCTATACTCTATTTAACATATTTCAAGGCCACTTAGTTTATTAGATTCAAATATGGGGCAATGCATCAGCTACAAAACAAATTCTGAATCTGCGAAAAAAGACTGTGTGCATCGTAGCGGACAAAAAGTTCAACTCACATACAGACCCGCTTTTCAATCGTTTGTAAATTCTCAAATTTAACGATTTGTTCAAATTTCATTCATTCCTATTCATCTACAACTGGTCCAGAAACAACATCCCAGTCAGTTGTGATGATACATTCCAAGTATATTCAAACCTCTCCGGCATGAATGCAAGGCAATGTGGAAACCTAAACACACATTAACCTGGAATCCATTTCTCAGCCGCTCTCCAATATTTTTCTTTTCCTAAACTTAGAAACAGCAATTAGAACCTCCACCCATAATTCATTTAAAAGAAACATTAATCAATCAATTTCTAAACACATATAGCAACAATATTAGCTG
The DNA here is from genome assembly GCA_031216915.1 of Pictodentalium vernedei. Lineage (NCBI taxonomy): Eukaryota > Metazoa > Mollusca > Scaphopoda > Dentaliida > Dentaliidae > Pictodentalium > Pictodentalium vernedei. Next base: position 4,984,147 of record CM062293.1, on the reverse strand, counting down.
TTCCAATCCAAGATGCCCCGACTCTTTCACTTAGTGAGAACTCACAGGTTGTTAACTCCTTCTTTTCATCCCACAAGCTCATGAACAGGTTGCCCTGCCATTTACGGTCTTCCTATTGTACATCACCCCTATCACCATATGGTCATTTGCACGACTTAACTTCATTGAAAAATAGTTATTCCATCTACTTGGAAATTTGGTTAATCAGCAGGTCACAGCAACTGGAGATAGAACATTGAGAGTTTGATTCACGATGAGAAAACAATACTCAGTTCCTATCAATATAATGTTAACCCTGTACTCAACGTAAAAACCGGTCAGCGCTATTCACAAAAATCGCCAATAAATTTTCATTATTTTTTCATTTTTTTTTCTCAAAAACATAGGTTATGTAGGGAAGCGTTGGGGCGCCAGTTGAGTATTACTTCTATCTTGCACGTGCAAGTTAGCGATCTTGCACCTGCAAATTACTATCTTGCACGTGCAGGTTAGCTATCTTGCACCTGCGGGTTACTATCTTGCACGTGCAGGTTAGTTATCTTGCACACGTAGGCTATCTATCTTGCACGTGCAAGTTACTATCTTGCACGTGCAGGTTAGCTATCTTGCACGTGCAGGATAGCTATCTTGCACCTGCAAGTTAGCTATCTTGCACGTGCAGGTTAGCTATCTTGCATCTGCAAGCTACTATCTTGCACGTGCAGGTTAGCTATCTTGCACGTGCAGGATAGCTATCTTTCACCTGCAAGTTAGCTATCTTGCACGTGCATATTAGCTATCTTACACCTGCAAGTTACTATCTTGCTCGTGCAAGTTAGCTATCTTTCACCTGCAAGTTAGTTATATTTGAGTAACATCTTTATAGTCATATTTGAAGTCGAGTTCATCAAAGGTAGTATATAGTCCGACCTAACCCCAATTTGTCGGACCTAGGTTCGGATTTGCCGGACCCCCTCCCAGACTACGGAAATTCGGCCATTTCTAGCCGCCTGGCTATATACGTTTCGCATCGCTTGCATCGCAGGCTAGGTGTGGATGCTTTATGATGGGGGTGTGAATGGGAAAAGCCAGGCATAAAAAGTGAAAAACGGTTAGAGTGGCATTGACGTCGGTGACGTCATGGTGAGCTCGCGACGTCATGACGACGTTGACCGCTGTCGATATCCACAGAGATGAGTGACTGGACGCCCTTAGGGTCGTTGAATAGCCGATGTCTCCCTATAGGTGGCAGTGCCGTTGAGTAGCCCCTCCTGGGCCGGTCTCAATACCCCTTAATAGGAACAAGGATGTCCCTTTTAGGCTTTCGACCTTTCTTCTCCCTGATCGACACTGTCCTACTCTGTCGACTCGAAGGGCTCTAGAGCAGCCCTCGAGAAGGGACTCCTCGAACGACTCATACAGATGAGTAACTGGAGAGCTGACCCAGAAGTAGCTTTTTAAACGACTCTCAGAAATGAGCCTTCGAGGAGCAAATTAGTAATCAAAGAATTAGTCCCAGCGATTCTTCGAACGACTCTTCTACATCTAGATATAGTGATCACCAGCAATGACTGGCCTGTCAGGCGACTGTTCGAGCTTGTTGATGTAGGGTACTGAAAGAACGGAAAGAGTGACTGTGCCGCTCTTAATCGGAAAGCTAGGTGTAGGGTCCCTGGCTCACTTGTGCAGGTCGTGGGAGCTTGAGCTCGTGGAATAAGGTCGATGGGTCTCTGATGTGATGAGGGTATTTGGTGGAGAAGGTAGGGTTACGGAATAGTGGCATGGAAGGCTTCTGGAAGAAGGGGAAGGGCGACTGTGTCGCTCTTGGTCAAGCGACAGAAGCAAGGACATCGTGTCAAATGTGGGAATGTAAATCACTGGGGCAAGTTTGGGAGAGACGGGGCTTCTGAGATAGGGTGGCTGTCAAATACAGAAATGTAAGCAACTGGGACAAGTATGGGGAGCCGGGCTTCTGAGATAGTTTGGCTGGGTGGCTGTCGAAAGATAACTAACTTGCACGTGCAAGATAACTAACCTGCATGGGCAAGATAGCTAACCTGCACGTGCAAGATAGCTAACCTGCACGTGCAAGATAGTAACTTGCAGGTGCAAGATAGCTAACCTGCACGAGCAAGACAGCTAACCTGCACGTGGAACATAGTAACTTACACGTGCAAGATAGCTAACCTGCACGTGCAAGATAGCTAACCTGCACGTGCAAGATAGTAACTTGCAGGTGCAAGATAGTAACTTGCAGGTGGAAGATAGCTAACCTGCACGTGCAAGATAGCTAACTTGCAAGTGCAAGATGCCTAACCTGCACGTGCAAGATAGCTATCCTGCACGTGCAAGATAGTAACTTGCAGGTGCAAGTTAGTAACCTGCACGTGCAAGACAGCTAACCTGCACGTGGAACATAGTAACTTACACGTGCAAGATAGCTAACCTGCACGTGCAAGATAGCTAACCTGCACGTGCAAGATAGTAACTTGCAAGTGCAAGTTAGTAACCTGCAGGTGCAAGATAGCTAATCTGCACGTGCAAGATAGCAACTTGCAGGTGCAAGTTAGCAATCTGCAGGTGCAAGATAGCTAACTTGCACGTGCAAGATAGTAACTTGCACATGCAAGATAGCTAACCTGCACGTTCGAGATAGTAACTTGCAGGTGCAAGATAGCTAACTTGCACGTGCAAGATAGAAATAATACGCTACTGTTGTCTCACCGCATCCGTAGTCATTACCCCTCTTTGGAACGAGCTCGTTCCAATGAAGAGTCATAACCTATGTTTTTGAGACAAAAAAATGAAAGAAATTAGTTATTCAAGAATTTTGTGTCGTCTGCTTTTCGAGTTAGATATAGGGGTAACACAAACACAACAACTACCTGCTGTCGAGATTAATTTTTGTCTAATCTAATGTTTGCCAACTGCCATTCTGTTTTATGCAGTATTCGGATTGTTTAGGGGATGACAGGAAGACAGCCACAAGACTATGTCATTCCCCACAGTGTACACTTGTACATCTATCTAGTAATTTGTAATTTCTGTTTTACATGTATTTGTATGCTGTGAAAAAAGCGGAATCTGAATCTGCATGAAAATACTAGCCGTGATAATCTCACAAACAGCATGTCATACAGGCGTTGACGAGAAGTAAAATGTAGGAAATAAACAAATGTTTGTGAATGGAATATCTGGATTAGTGTATATTGTGGTTAAACAGACCTGATTTAATGGCTCTTCATTGCCATTATTCTGTCCAGTGTTCTTTTTTGTCCGGGTGCACTATAAGATTTAGGCTATTGAAAGTGTACACAATAGACAAAGAAAGCAAGCAGAGTGACGGTGTATTGAATATATGGAACATATAGCATTGGATATGTATATTTATCATATGACTCCTCCGTTTTGTCCACTTTAAAACATTTGATATTTTGCTTTCATATTAATCAGTGATAAATAAAGCCTTCCGTCAATTTCATTGGTCAATTTCAAAACTAGACAATTTGATTGGCTAAACAAAATACAACTGGGTCACATTTGCATACTTTTAGTAGGGAGAATTTACGTTATCTGTCCTATTTAGGGTGGGTTATATTGTATTAATCTTTTACCTACAAGAAAAACGCCATTCATTTTTTTTATATTTTCACTTTTTGCTTCCAAAACATAGGTTGTGACCCCTCATTGGAACGAGCTCGGCGAGCTCGTTCCAATGAGGGGTCATATCCTATGTTTTGGAAGCAAAAAATGAAAATTTTTAGTTACACGAGGATGTTTTTTGCAAGTGCCCTCTGCAACTCAAGTTAGGTGATGGGTTAACAAAGTCATACTAAGTGGTTAATTTGTGCGTGTGTGTGTCAAATGATAAATAAAATATGAAATGAGTGTTTTTCTCATATAATATTTATAAAACTCGACCGAATTTTCCGTTTGGGATCGCCAGAGGATCGCCAAAATGGAAAATTCTTAGACTCGTTTCATAAATATTATATGAGAAAAATACTCATTTCATGTCTTCTATATATATACCTAGCTTGTAAATGATCGAGATGAAAGTAATAAACACAGTACTGAATTCCACTTTTATTTCAACAGATTGGGGCTGACATTTGTGGCTTCTTTGGAGAAAGCAATGCTGAGTTATGTGAAAGATGGATGCAGTTAGGGGCATTCTACACATTTTCAAGAAATCACAATGGTTTTGGAACCCAGGTTGGTAGACTTTATTAAATCATTCAACAAAGTACAAGTGACCTTTAGCGATCGTTAGCCTATTTTCATTTTCTTAGTTTTTTTTCAGAAAACCACGGCCACATTTCTAAGGCTACTGTCACCAAATTTGGCACATTTGTAAATGTTAGTCTGGCATTGAACATTTCGGTGTAAGATTATTGATTGTCCAACTTTATCCAAAATGGCATCACCTCAAACTTTTTTTCATCTGCCTATCAATATCTACACCTGTATGAAGCCTGCCCTCTCTATCTCTCCAGTATTACAAATATTATCATAAACATATTACATAACGTGTTACACCATGCTTGGATGGGTACTTTCAATTTTACTGTATCTACTCACAGCCTAAAGCAAAATTTGACGCAAGGTCACTCTACTTGCTTTTTTAGCACACCTTGACAAAATCAAACTGAGCTAATCTAAACGTGGTCCGTACGTCGTCCGACGTCCATCATGCGTCTACACCATGTTTTGGTCTTTTCCTCCAAAATCACTGGGCCAATTCAAGTGAAAGTCTGTGGAGTGATGGTCCAGATGCGGCACTGCATTTTTGTTCAACTCAACATGCCCAGCCCCATAGGGAGGGGGTGGGGGAAATGCTCCAAATACAAGTTGTTGTTTTTTTAAAATGAAGCCCATTGGTCATATTGGGGCTCGATACAGGAGCCCGTTTTTTAACTTTGGGCAATATGGGTAATATTCTTTAAAAATGTTCTTCTTTAGAACCACCAGTCAGAATCTTTCAATGTTTGGATACATCATTGTTTTGAGGGTCAGATTCAAGATTCTTCAAACCAAGTCCCTAAGTTAATATTTGGGTTCCCTATGGAAGCCCAAATCTTAACTTAGTGCAATATGGGGGAATTTATTTTAAAATATTCTTCTTCAGATCCACCACTCAGAGTGCTTTCATATTTGGTATACAACATCTCGGGGGGAGGGGGTGTGTTAGATTCAAGTTTGTTCAAATAGGGTTCCTAGGTATATTATTGGGCTCGCTATGGTAGCCCAAAATTTTAACTTAGTTAAATATGAGGAAATTTCTTTAAAACTCTTCTTGTTCAGATCCACTTGTCGGAATGCTTTCATATTTGGTATACAACATCTCTAGGAGATTCAGATTCAAGTTTGTTCATTTCGGGTGCCTGTGTTAATATTTGGGCTCCATATGGGAACCTGAAATTTAATTTAGTACAATATAAGGGAATTTCTTCAAAAATCTTTTTCTTCAGATTTACCTGTCAGAATTTGTACTTTCATATTTGGTTTACAACATCTCTAGGGGGAGTCAGATTGAACTTTGTTCAAATTGGTTTCCTGGATTAATATATGGGCTCCCTATGGTATCCCAAATTTTAACTTTGTGCAATATGAGGAAATTTCTTTAGAAACTTTCTTCTTCAGATCCACCAGTCAGAATGCTTTCATATTTAGTATACAACATCTCTAGAGAGGTTAGATTCTTCTTTGTTCAAATCGAGTGCCTCAGTTAATAGTTATGCTCCCTATTGGCCACAGAGTTGAAGAATTAGAAATTTTGTATTCAGTGCGCTCTAGGGGTGAGTAACTAAGATTAATTACCATAGGTTGTATCAAGGGGCTTCATGGGGAAGTTCCACATTTTACATTGTGATCAACTGCCGAAAAGTCATGATGCTTGGACAGTTTTGTCTCCTCTTAGGGGCTCAAGGATTGACAATTTATCCTAGGAAGATGGATTGCTTAATATCGATTTATTCTTGAACTCTGTTTATATCGTTTTCTGTTCAAGGTGGTCGCTTCAGGCCCCGCGGGGCCTCATGTAATTTACATACACAAGCAACATCCAATGCTGTGGTTGCGCTGTTCCTTCGCTTCATCATTCAATCTGCCACCCATCCTTTCGCATATTCCATCAAAACAATTCAGTATTGTTACTGGACTGTGAATGTATCGAGGGAAATAACCGGAGTTCCAATTATTACCTCAGTTTTCCTTGTTTGGAGCAAATTATTCTATTATTGACGGGTGATATCGAAATCAACCCTGGCCCAAGCTCTTTCAGCTCGGACCATAATCAGAATAGTTTGAAAATTCTCAAATTTAACACCCCGAGCTTAAAACCCAATCATATGCTGTTCAGTGTGAGGACTCACTTGTCAAAATTCTAGTCTTGACTGAGACATGATTACACAGCAATGATCCCACATCGGATGCACTTCTCCATGAGTTTCAGGAACCATCGCGTCTCGACTGCCTGACGAGAGGAGGTGGTGTCTCCATCTTCATAAAGGACGGTATTCCTTTCTGACCCAGGCTCAACTTTGCGATGCTGAATACTGAGTAACTATGGGTTGAAGCATTCACAAAACGGTGTAAATCGTTATTATTGGGTGTTTTTTGCCGGCCACCCAACAGTACCTCCGGTACATGGGATGCCATATCAGCATCCATCTAAAAAGTCAAACACACGTCTGTTGTTGACTTAATTATCACAGGTGATTTAAAGGGCAACAACTGGCTCCCAATCAGAGGCAGCTTTTCTGAAATAATCAATCAATACAAGATTGGTTCACGGGGACGGCGGCTTCTTTGCTAGATCTTTCTAAGGTCATTGACACGATCAATATAAAGACATGTGAAGTCCTTAAACCACTTTTTCCAGACATGATCCGCTATCATTGTCCGATCTCAACCGTAGTCGAGTTCGTAAAACCCTCCCACCTCTTTTTAACCCTTTACCCAACGTAACGGCCCAAACCGGCCAGCGCTATTCTCAAAAATCGCCTATTAATTTTAATTATTTTTTCATTTTTGTCTCAAAAACATAGGTTATGACCCCTCATTGGAACGTGCTCGTCGAGCTCGTTCCAATGAGGGGTCATAACCTATGTTTTTGAGACAAAAAATGAAAAAAATAGAATATTCAAGAAATTTTTTTGCAAGTGTCGTCTGCTTTTCATGTTAGGTAAAGGGTTAAAAGAATCATATGGCTGTATTTTCGGAATGATTATCATTATTATTGTAATTAAACGAGATCTTCTCACACAGTGAGACTTTATTTTTTGCTAACATTTGTCGTGACACAGTAGCTTCTCGTCTACTGACAAATTGCTCGACAATGTATCCCATAAACTTATTACTTCGAGATCAAATCAATCGAAATAAGACTGTCTTTTAGACAAGGAAGACGTCTGTATCGCATAGCTAAACGCACAGGTCTTGCGAACGGTAGAGCAAAATATAAATCCAAACGGATCGAAGTTGTGTCAGCCATTATCAGGGCAAAAGAGTGATACCCATCCAAAGTCCATTCCAACTTGGGGAGCAACAAAACCTCTTAATTACTATGGTGGAAGTGGAAGACTGTAAAAACATTCGTCGGCAGCAGTATTAGAATTTCTACTATTATTCATTCAAACAAAATATACTCTTTATATGCTGAGAAGAACCTCATGTGCAGGGGACCTTTTGTTGTGCTTAAAATCACACCTGTCGGATAGGTCGCAGCGAGTTGTGATTAGATCGGAGACATCTTCGAGGAAATTCATTAACGTCGGTTTAGTTTAAACATATTTTATTGTCATTAGATTGAAAACTGACAAAAGGATTGGAACACAAGTTATTAAACTTATATAAGTTCCTCTCCTAAAACATTCAATGGCAGCTAACAAAAATATACGAGAACAAACCAAACAAAAAAAAGAAAAACAAAAAAAACAAAAAACATTTTATATCTACAATACAATAAATATGCTTCAAACCAATTCATAGTAGCTGGAGAAACGTGAAAGACACGACATGCAGGTATGGGATAAGATGGTATAAAGCAACAGAAAACAGAGGAGAGTTGAGTGTTGTCTCTTACGGTACGGATGCGGCCATCGCAAGTCATCACCAAGCGTTATCTTGATGTTAGAGAGAAGGCACACCAAAAAGGGGAGGGTTGAGAGTTAACTAAAACGATTGCTACCTGAAATAAAGGACTGTACTAACACAAAAATCAGATTGTTTTCATTTTGTGATGAATCAGGTTTTCCGAAAAGAACATCATCCGTGGGGGTAAAGTTAAAATGAGAAAGTCGTCTAAAGAGGATTTCACGCTGGACTACGTAGTGAGGATATTCGAAGAAGTAATGAGAACTGTTTTCAAATACGTGTCCACAGCTACACCTGGATGTATCAGATATATAATTTGCATACCTATCACCGTTCAGTTCGCTACAACCATTTCTTAACCTACAATGTAGAATGTTCAGTTTCCTTGTTCCGAAGGAGAAATAGAGCGGAGTTTTCACGACAGGATTTAATTTTAATAGCTTAATTTTAGTTTTAAACTCATTTACAGTTTCAGCTGATGACACATATTGAGGTAAATTGTTCCAAGCTACTACCATGGATGGCAAGAAGGATCTTTTAACATGTTCGGTTCGGGATTGATACATGGTAAAATGATCTGCGTTGCGTAGGCTGTAGGTCCCTCGGTCCCCAACACGCGGAGGTAATAAGTTAAATTAATAATCAGGGACTTTTTGATTTACTATTTTATACATTGTGCAGTGTTTGTGTATTTCACGACGCTGTACTAGACAACACCAGCCTAACTCCAAAAGAATATTCTCTTTTGAGGTTGATCTTGTCAGACCTGTGGCAATGCGTCCTGCTTCCACATGTAATCTATCGAGTCGTTTGAGAAGGTAATTGGGCGCTCAGTTCCAAAACAGCATCTCCATAGTCCATAAGAGGTAATATATATGATAGGTACAACTTTTCCAAGGTTTTACGAGAAAGTTTTAATTTTAGTTTCCTTAACTGTAATAATCTGGGTGCAACTTTTTTTACAAATTTCGTTAATTTGAACATCCCATTTTAAATTGCTTTGGATAAATATTCCTAAATGTTTGTGAGAGTTACATGGGCGAATACTAGTATTATTAAAAGTAATGTATGGAAGGTCGGGATTTGGTGTGTATGAGAAGAATATTACCATCGTTTTATGAGGGTTAAATGAAACTAGCCATTGTTTGGCCCATATATTTATTTTCTCTATGTCGTCGTTCATAGTATTTACCAGAATTCCTATTTCATTTCTACAGAAGGTCAGGCATGTATCATCAGCATACATCCGCGCTAATGAAACGAGGACATTGGCTAGGTCATTGATGTAGATTAAGAAGAGAAATGGGCCCAACACTGATCCTTGTGGGACTCCAGCTATTACTGTTTTGTACTGAGAGAAAGCATTGTTAATCAGAACTCTTTGTTGACGACCTTGTAGACAGTTTTCAATCCACAAGATCGTTTTTTCGACCACCCCATATTCTTTAAGTTTAAAGATTAGTCCCTGATGCCAAACTCTTCCAAATGCTTTCGAAATATCGCAAAATATAGAAGAGGTCTGAAGTGTGTTATCCAGAGATTCGCACAGAGAATGATAAAGTTCTATTAGATGATATGTTGTGCTATGGCCAGGAATGAAACCAGACTGATATTGATAGAGGAGATTATTTTCTTGGAAGTAAGAAAAGATATATTTTAGGGCAACTTTTTCCAGTACTTTAACAAGACATGGCAAGCGAGAAATCGGTCTATAGTTACATTTATCTGCTGGGTCATCCTTTTTATACACAGGTATAACAGTTGCTTTCTTCCAACTATCAAGGAACTTGCAGGAACTGAATGAAAGCTGAATAGTAAATACAGGGGAGCGGAGATACTCAGCACTGTACCTTTTAACATTCTCACGCTGATGTTATCGTGGCCGTGTGCATTGTTAGCTTTTAACGAGTTAATAGCCGAGACAATTTCTTCGACGTCGAAGGCAATTTCATTCAATTTACGACTACATTGAGCAGCGAATTTCGGAAGTTTGTGATCTGTGTCTTCAATATCTCCGTTCTTTATAAAGGTGTCGTTTAATAAGTTTGCCTTTTCTTCGTCAGTTATCGCTACATTACTGGGCGTGCTTTTATCACATTTGTATAGGGGTGGAATCCCGGATGGTTTTCTCCTATTGAGCAATTCCTTAATAACGTGCCAGAAATTCTTTGAGCATGTTTCAGTCAATAATAAATTTTCAAGGCTGGATTCATACTGGCGTTTGGCATATTTTTTCATATTATTTACTGAATTTCGTATTGATTTGTATTTATTCCAATCTTCCTGCAACAAGGACCTCATGGCCTTTTTCCTACATCTGTCTCGCTGACGTATTTTACATCACAATTCTGATGAAGACCAGTGCTTATCTTTCGGGCGGATAACAACTGTAGATTTTGGGATACATCTATCTATTATATCCAAGAATGTGTGAGGAACATTTTCAGTGGCAACATTGATATCTTGAGTATTTTGAATGAAATCCCCCCCAATTCACCTGGGTAATAAGATCATTCGCAAGATCGAAATCTGCATTTTTATAATTCCTAACAACTCTATATAGGGTGTATTTAAATTTAATGCAGCAGTAGACTGCGAGGTGATCGGAAACCTCAAGATCGAGGGTATCACATTCCATTATGTCAATTTGATCACTGGTCAATATTGGATCAAGAAGAGTGCTGCTACTAGCAGTAACTCGTGTGGGTTTATCTATGTATTTTTTTAGATTATAATGAGTTATAATTTCATATAATTATCCTGTGGTCTGTAGAAGGTCCGAATTAAAATCCCCGATGAGAATTAGGGTCTGGTTGATGTCTAGTGCATTTTCAGTGAAAAAGTCTAGGAGGTCCCAATAATTCTAAGGCGCGTACTGTTCTGATCTGAATGAGACCCCCAGAAGAAATGTTTTTAACTTGGAATTTACTTCAAAACACATTATAGAGCCATGAAATTCCAGGTCCTGTCTACGGATGTACGATAAACCTTGATCGAAGTAGACGACGATTTCACCTCCACTATGGTCCCTATCCTTTCTAACAGGATCTGAGAAACCCGGAATACGGATATTACTAGAACAGAAATTCCCATCCAAATGTGTCTCTGTGAAACATATGATTTTGAATTCTTCTATTACTTCAGAAATACATCATATCTGCTCTAAAGCTTGATCTCGACTACACCTGTAAAAGGAACGACCATGTAAACCATATATGCTATAAAGCCTGATTTCGGCTACACCTGTACATGGAACGACCATATACACCATATGTGCTCTAATGCCTGATTTCGGCTACATCTGTACATGGAACGACCATATACATCATATCTGCTCTAAAGCTTGATCTCGACTACACCTGTACAAGGAACGACCATATAAACCATATATGCTATAAATCCTGATTTCGGCTACACCCGCACAGGGAACGACCATATACGCCATATATGCTCTAAAGCCTAATTTTGGCGACACCTGTACATGGAACGACCATATACACCATAATATATGCTCTAAAGCTTGATCTCGACTACACCTGTACAAGAAACGACCATATAAACCATATATGCTATAAAGCCTGATCTCGGCTACACCCGTACAAGGAACTGCCATATACACCCTGTATGCTCTAAAGCCTGATTTCGTCTACACCTGTACATGGAACGACCATATACACCATATCTGCTCTAAAGCATGATCTCGACTACACCTGTACAAGGAAGACCATATAAACCATATATGCTATAAAGCCTGATTTCGGCTACACCCGTAAAAGGAACGACCATATACACCATATATGTTCTAATGCCTGATTTGGGCTACACCTGTACATGGAACGACCATAAAGACCATATATGCTATAAAGCCTGATTTCGGCTGCACCTGTACAAGAAACGACCATATACACCATATATGTTCTAAAGCTTGATCTCGACTACACCCGTACATAGAACAACCATATAGACCATATACGCTATAAAGTCTGATTTCGGCTGCACCTGTACAAGGAACGACCATATACACAATATATGCTCTAAAGGTTGATCTCGACTACACATGTACATGGAACGATCATGCAGACCATATATGCTATAAAGCCTGATTTCGGCTACACCTGTACAATGAACACAAATGTAACCTCCATCATAGCGTATTTTGCCTTCATTAGACCCCTTCTTGAATATCCAGATGTTTTTTGGATAACTGCTTGATAACCAAAGCCAGTGATCTGGGAAAAGTGCAGATCACATCAGCATGAATCATAATCGGGGCAGCCATCTGTGCTAGTAAGTCGGTGATTTATTCCGAAACACGATGGGATTCTCTACAAGAAAATCGCCATAAACAAAAGCAAGTTCAGGTTTTTCAAAATGCATCATCACATGTCTCTCACATATATTTCTAAATAGATTCCTCCGCTCAACTCATGGTCGAATCCATCGCTCAATCTTCGGTCATGTCACAACCACAGAGTTTCGTTTTCTCTAACACACTTACATCAGTCTTCTTTCACTCCCAGCGTTACATATCAATAAACTGCCCTTATCTGTTCACGAAAGTTCATTCATCACCAACTTCCAGACTTTCTTGAATGATGGCAACCTCCGACCACCTTTGATTGAGAGTGGTGCGAACTCGCCACAGAGCAAATATATCATTGCTGGTTGAGACTGCGTGATAGAAGTCTTAATTCTCACTTGTATGATAATCATTTATCACCTCCACCTTCCAGTCAGTGTGGCGAGAGCGAGAAACCAGAACACTATTTCTTACATTCTCCACTGTCCTCAGATACACGCGATATGTACACTTGATTTACTCCCATTGGCAAGGGATAGGTCCACACCACTTATTGACTCAGTTTGGTTGAGTATTGAGGAGAACCGTCATATTTTTGAAGTGGTGCACAAGTTCATATTACCAAGTAGACATTTTGATGACTCCTATGCAACTGGAATCAATACGAGGAACATCACTAACTGCGATTAACTGGCCCTTCTTACTCCTGCTTCCAATACACATACTTTCTTTTCCTATTCTTAGACCAGTTCCGACGAGTTTGAATATGCCAGACTCTACATTGAAAGCACATCGGTTTTTTTTCTTATAATTATATGAATGCAAAGGTAGTGCATCGTGTATTCAAGGTGACCTATCCTTCTCTGTTTCCTCATTTGTTCAGCTCTTCTTCACATATTTGGTTTAAACAATCTCATATGCTGTTGTCTGGTGGTTTGAGTTCCATTCCCCTACTTTGTTCGTGAAAAGAGTTAGCGTATAGTGTTACCCTTGCGCTGGGCGTGGACGCCGCACCTCTTCACCTGCGGTTGGTTCTGTGTGTGATACTGGGAATTCCCAATCCATATAGATACGGCACTTAACTTGTTTACCGAAAAGGTTACATACGTTATGACTGTTGTTTGGCTTGCGTGTGTGGGAGTGCGCTTTCCCAGTCTGGGTCTAGGGGTGCATGACTGGTTTTATAATAAACTAAATTTAATAAGTGAGGCTTCAAGACAGCAACATGTGGGTTTATCTTCTTATCTATACCACCTAAATTAGTTAACTGATACAGAGAATAGGGAGACGACTAAAATAACAATATACCCTATTGTTAACTAATAGAGAGAATAGGAAGACGAGTTACATAACCTATAGTTAACTGATAAAGAGAATAGGGAGACGACTTACATAACCTAAAGCGAACTGATACAGAGAATAAGGAGACGGCTTACATAACCCATAGTTAACTGATACAGAGAACAAGGAGACGACTAACATAACCTATAGTTAACTGATACAGAGAACAAGGAGACGGCTAACATAACCTATAGTTAACTGATACAGAGAACAAGGAGACGACTTACATAAACTATAGTTAACTGATACAGAGAATAAGGAGACGACTTACATAACCTATAGTTAACTGATACAGAGAACAAGGAGACGGCTAACATAGCCTATAGTTAACTGATAAAGAGAATAGGGAGACGACTTACATAACCTAAAGCGAACTGATACAGATAATAAGGAGACGACTTACACAACCTAAAGTTAACTGATACAGAGAACAAGGAGACGGCTAACATAGCCTATAGTTAACTGACACAGAGAATAAGGAGACGACTTACATAACCCATAGTTAACTGATACAGAGAATAGGGAGACGACTTACACAACCTAAAGTTAATTGATACAGAGAATAGGGAGACGACTTGCATACCCTATAGTTAACTGATACAGAGAACAAGGAGACGGCTAACATAGCCTACAGTTGACTGATACAGAGAATAAGGAGACGGCTTGCATAACCTATAGTTAACTGATACAGAGAATAAGGCGACGACTTACATAACCTATAGTTAACTGATACAGAGAATAGGGAGACGACTTACACAACCTAAAGTTAACTGATACAGAGAATAAGGAGACGGCTAACATAGCCTATAGTTAACTGATACAGAGAATAAGGAGACGACTTACATAACCTATAGTTAACTGATACAGAGAACAAGGAGACCGCTAACATAGCCTATAGTTAACTGATACAGAGAATAAGGAGACGACTAACATGACCTATAGTTAACTGATACAGAGAATAGGGAGACGACTTACACAACCTAAAGTTAACTGATACAGAGAATAGGGAGACGACTTGCATAACCTATAGTTAACTGATACAGAGAACAAGGAGATGGCTAACATAGCCTATAATTAACTGATAAAGAGAATAGGGAGTAGACTTACATAACCTAAAGCGAACTGATACAGAGAATAAGGAGACGACTTACACAACCTAAAGTTAACTGATACAGAGAACAAGGAGACGGCTAACATAGCCTATAGTTAACTGATACAGAGAATAAGGAGACGACTTACATAACCCATAGATAACTGATACAGAGAATAGGGAGACGACTTACACAACCTAAAGTTAACTGATGCAGAGAATAAGGAGACGACTAACATAACCTAAAGTTAACTGATACAGAGAATAAGGAGACGACTTACATAACCTATAGTTAACTGACACAGAGAACAAGGAGATGACTTACATAGCATACAGTTAACTGATACAGAGAATAAGGAGACGACTTACATAACCTATAGTTAACTGATACAGAGAACAAGGAGATGACTTACATAGCATATAGTAAACTGATACAGAGAATAAGGAGACGACTAACATAACCTATAGTTAACTGATACAGGGAATAGGGAGACGACTTACAATACCTAAAGTTAACTGATGCAGAGAATAAGGAGACGACTAACATAAACTAAAGTTAACTGATACAGAGAATAAGGAGACGACTTACATAACCTATAGTTAACTGATACAGAGAACAAGGAGATGACTTACATAGCATATAGTTAACTGATACAGAGAATAAGGAGACGACTTACATAACCTAGAGTTAACTGATACAGAGAACAGGGAGACGACTTATACAACCTAAAGTTAACTGATACAGAGAACAAGGAGACGGCTAACATAGCCTATAGTTAACTGATACAGAGAATAAAGAGACGACTTACATAACTTATAGTAGGGAGACGACTTACACAACCTAAAGTTAACTGATACAGAGAATAAGGAGACGGCTAACACAACCTATAGTTAACTGATACAGAGAATAAGGAGACGACTTACATAACCTAAAGATAACTGATGCAGAGAATAAGGAGACGACTTACATAACCTAAAGATGACTGATGCAGAGAACAAGGAGACGACTTACATAACCTAAAGATAACTAATGCAGAGAATAAGGAGACGATTTACACAACCTAAAGTTAACTGATACAGAGAATAAGGAGACGGCTAACACAACCTATAGTTAACTGATACAGAGAATAAGGAGACGACTTACATAACCTATAGTTAACTGATACATAGAACAAGGAGACGACTTACATAGCATATAGTTAACTGATACAGTGAATAGGGAGACGGCTAACATAGCATATAGTTAACTGATACAGAGAATAGGGAGACGACTTACACAACCTAAAGTTAACTGATACAGAGAACAAGGAGACGGCTAACATAGCCTATAGTTAACTGATACACAGAATAAGGAGACGACTTACACAACCTATAGTTAACTGATACAGAGAATAGGGAGACGACTTACACAACCTAAAGTTAACTGATACAGAGAACAAGGAGACGGCTAACATAGCCTATAGTTAACTGATACAGAGAATAAGGAGACGACTTACACAACCTACAGTCAACTCATACAGAGACTATGGAGACGACTTACACAACCTAAAGTTAACTGATACAGAGAACAAGGAGATGACTTACATAGCATATAGTTAACTGATACAGAGAATAAGGAGACGACTAACATAACCTATAGTTAACTGATACAGGGAATAGGGAGACGACTTACACAACCTAAAGTTAACTGATGCAGAGAATAAGGAGACGACTAACATAAACTAAAGTTAACTGATACAGAGAATAAGAAGACGACTTACATAACCTATAGTTAACTGATACAGAGAACAAGGAGATGACTTACATAGCATATAGTTAACTGATACAGAGAATAAGGAGACGACTTACATAACCTATAGTTAACTGATACAGAGAACAGGGAGACGACTTACACAACCTAAAGTTAACTGATACAGAGAACAAGGAGACGGCTAACATAGCCTATAGTTAACTGATACAGAGAATAAAGAGACGACTTACATAACTTATAGTAGGGAGACGACTTACACAACCTAAAGTTAACTGATACAGAGAATAAGGAGACGACTTACATAACCTATAGTTAACTGATGCAGAGAACAAGGAGACGGCTAACATAGCATATAATTTACTGATACAGAGAATAAGGAGACGACTTACATAACCTATAGTTAACAGATACAGAGAATAGAGAGACGACTTGCATAACCTAAAGATAACTGATGCAGAGAACAAGGAGACGGCTAACATAGCATATAGTTAACTGATACAGAGAATAAGGAGACGACTTACATAACCTATAGTTAACTGATACAGAGAATAAGGAGACGACTTACACAACCTATAGTTAACTGATACAGAGAATAAGGAGACGACTTACATAACCTGAAGTTAACTGATACAGAGAATAGAGAGACGACTTGCATAACCTAAAGTTAACTGATACAGAGAATAAGGAGACGACTTACATAACCTATAGTTAACTGATACAGAGAACAAGGAGACGACTTACATAACCTATAGTTAACTGATACAGAGAAAAGGGAGACGACTTACATAACCTATAGTTAACTGATACAGAGAATAAGGAGACGACTTACATAACCTATAGTTAACTGATACAGAGAACAAGGAGACGGCTAACATAGCCTATAGTCAACTGATACAGAGAATAAGGAGACGACTTACATAACCTATAGTTAACTGATACAGAGAATAGGGAGACGACTTACACAACCTAAAGTTAACTGATACAGAGAACAAGGAGACGGCTAACATAGCCTATAGTTAACTGATAAATAGAATAGGGAGACGACTTACATAACCTAAAGCGAACTGATACAGAGAATAAGGAGACGACTTACACAACCTAAGTTAACTGATACAGAGAACAAGGAGACGGCTAACATAGCCTATAGTTAACTGACACAGAGAATAAGGAGACGACTTACATAACCCATAGTTAACTGATACAGAGAATAGGGAGACGACTTACAGAACCTAAAGTTAATTGATACAGAGAATAGGGAGGCGACTTGCATAACTTATAGTTAACTGTTACACAGAACAAGGAGACGGCTAACATAGCCTACAGTTAACTGATACAGAGAATATCGAGACGGCTTGCATAACCTATAGTTGTTAACTGATACAGAGAACAAGGAGACGACTTACATAGCATATAGTTAACTGATACAGAGAATAGGGAGACGGCTAACATAGCATATAGTTAACTCATACAGAGAATAGGGAGACGACTTACACAACCTAAAGTTAACTGATACAGAGAACAAGGAGACGGCTAACATAGCCTATAGTTAACTGATACACAGAATAAGGAGACGACTTACACAACCTATAGTTAACTGATACAGAGAATAGGGAGACGACTTACACAACCTAAAGTTAACTGATACAGAGAACAAGGAGACGGCTAACATAGCCTATAGTTAACTGATACAGAGAATAAGGAGACGACTTACACAACCTATAGTCAACTCATACAGAGACTATGGAGACGACTTACACAACCTAAAGTTAACTGATACAGAGAACAAGGAGACAGCTAACATAGCCTATAGTTAACGCATGCAGAGAATAAGGAGACGACTTACATAACCTATAGTTAACTGATACAGAGAATAGGGAGACGACTTACACAACCTAAAGTTAACTGATACAGAGAACAAGGAGACGGCTAACATAGCATATAGTTAACTGATACAGAGAATAAGGAGACGACTTACATAACCTATAGTTAACTGATACAGAGAATAAGGAGACGACTTACACAACCTAAAGTTAACTGATACAGAGAATAAGGAGACGACTTACATAACCTATAATTAACTGATACAGAGAATAAGGAGACGACTTACACAACCTATAGTTAACTGATACAGAGAATAAGGAGACGACTTACATAACCTGAAGTTAACTGATACAGAGAATAGAGAGACGACTTGCATAACCTAAAGTTAACTGATACAGAGAATAAGGAGACGACTTACATAACCTATAGTTAACTGATACAGAGAACAAGGAGACGACTTACATAACCTATAGTTAACTGATACAGAGAAAAGGGAGACGACTTACATAACCTATAGTTAACTGATACAGAAAATAAGGAGACGACTTACATAACCTATAGTTAACTGATACAGAGAACAAGGAGACGGCTAACATAGCCTATAGTTAACTGATACAGAGAATAAGGAGAGGACTTACACAACCTATAGTTAACTGATACAGAGAAAAGGCAGGCGACTTACACAACCTAAAGTTAACTGATACAGAGAATAAGGAGACGGCTAACATAGCCTATAGTTAACTGACACAGAGAATAAGGAGACGACTTCCATAACCCATAGTTAACTGATACAGAGAATAGGGAGACGACTTACACAACCTAAAGTTAATTGATACAGAGAATAGGGAGGCGACTTGCATAACTTATAGTTAACTGTTACAGAGAACAAGGAGACGGCTAACATAGCCTACAGTTAACTGATACAGAGAATATCGAGACGGCTTGCATAACCTATAGTTGTTAACTGATACAGAGAACAAGGAGACGACTTACATAGCATATAGTTAACTGATACAGAGAATAGGGAGACGGCTAACATAGCATATAGTTAACTGATACAGAGAATAGGGAGACGACTTATACAACCTAAAGTTAACTGATACAGAGAACAAGGAGACGGCTAACATAGCCTATAGTTAACTGATACACAGAATAAGGAGACGACTTACACAACCTATAGTTAACTGATACAGAGAATAGGGAGATGACTTACACAACCTAAAGTTAACTGATACAGAGAAAAAGGAGACGGCTAACATAGCCTATAGTTAACTGATACAGAGAATAAGGAGACGACTTACACAACCTATAGTCAACTCATACAGAGACTATGGAGACGACTTACACAACCTAAAGTTAACTGATACAGAGAACAAGGAGACGGCTAACATAGCCTATAGTTAACGCATACATAACCTATAGTTAACTGATACAGAGAATAGGGAGACGACTTACACAACCTAAAGTTAACTGATACAGAGAACAAGGAGACGGCTAACATAGCATATAGTTAACTGATACAGAGAATAAGGAGACGACTTACATAACCTATAGTTAACTGATACATAGAATAAGGAGACGACTTACACAACCTAAAGTTAACTGATACAGAGAATAAGGAGACGACTTACATAATCTAAAGTTAACTGATACAGAGAATAGAGAGACGACTTGCATAACCTAAAGTTAACTGATACAGAGAATAAGGAGACGACTTACATAACCTATAGTTAACTGATACATAGAATAAGGAGACGACTTACACAACCTAAAGTTAACTGATACAGAGAATAAGGAGACGACTTACATAATCTAAAGTTAACTGATACAGAGAATAGAGAGACGACTTGCATAACCTAAAGTTAACTGATACAGAGAATAGGGAGACGACTTACACAACCTAAAGTTAACTGATACAGAGAACAAGGAGACGGCTAACATAGCCTATAGTTAACTGATACAGAGAATAAGGAGACTACTTTCATAACCTATAGTTAACTGATACACAGAATAGGGAGACGACTTACACAACCTAAAGTTAACTGATACAGAGAACAAGGAGACGGCTAACATAGCCTATAGTTAACTGATAAATAGAATAGGGAGACGACTTACACAACCTAAAGTTAACTGATACAGAGAACAAGGAGACGGCTAACATAGCCTATAGTTAACTGATACAGAGAATAAGGAGACTACTTTCATAACCTATAGTTAACTGATACACAGAATAGGGAGACGACTTACACAACCTAAAGTTAACTGATACAGAGAACAAGGAGACGGCTAACATAGCCTATAGTTAACTGATAAATAGAATAGGGAGACGACTTACATAACCTAAAGCAAACTGATACAGAGAATAAGGAGACGACTTACACAACCTAAAGTTAACTGATACAGAGAACAAGGAGACGGCTAACATAGCCTATAGTTAACTGACACAGAGAATAAGGAGACGACTTACATAACCCATAGTTAACTGATACAGAAAATAGGGAGACGACTTACACAACCTAAAGTAAATTGATACAGAGAATAGGGAGAAGACTTGCATAACCTATAGTTAACTGATACAGAGAACAAGGAGACGGTTAACATAGCCTACAGTTAACTGATACAGAGAATATCGAGACGGCTTGCATAACCTATAGTTAACTGATACAGAGAATAAGGAGACGCCTTACATAACCTATAGTTAACTGATACAGAGAATAGGGAGACGACTTACACAACCTAAAGTTAACTGATACAGGGAATAGGGAGACGTCTTGCATAACCTATAGTTAACTGATACCGAGAACAAGGAGACGGCTAACATAGCCTATAGTTAACTGATAAAGAGAATAGGGAGTAGACTTACATAACCTAAAGCGAACTGATACAGAGAATAAGGAGACGACTTACACAACCTAAAGTTAACTGATACAGAGAACAAGGAGACGGCTAACATAGCCTATAGTTAACTGATACAGAGAATAAGGAGACGACTTACATAACCCATAGTTAACTGATACAGAGAACAAGGAGACGACTTACATAACCTATAGTTAACTGATACAGAGAATAAGGAGACGACTTACACAACCTAAAGTTAACTGATACAGAGAATAAGGAGACGACTTACATAACGTAAAGTTACCTGATACAGAGAATAGAGAGACGACTTGCATAACCTATAGTTAACTGATACAGAGAACAAGGAGACCGCTAACATAGCATATAGTTAACTGATACAGAGAATAAGGAGACGACTTACATAACCTATCGTTAACTGATACAGAGAATAGGGAGACGACTTACATAACCTAAAGTTAACTGATACAGAGAACAAGGAGACGGCTAACATAGTCTATAGTTAACTGATACAGAGAATAAGGAGACGACTAACATAACCTATAGTTAACTGATACAGAGAATAGGGAGACGACTTACACAACCTAAAGTTAACTGATACAGAGAATAAGGAGACGGCTAACACAACCTATAGTTACCTGTTACAGAGAATAAGGAGACGACTTACATAACCTATAGTTAACTGATACAGAGAACAAGGAGATGACTTACATAGCATATAGTTAACTGATACAGAGAATAAGGAGACGACTTACATAACCTATAGTTAACTGATACAGAGAATAGGGAGACGACTTACACAGCCTAAAGTTAACTGATACAGAGAACAAGGAGACGGCTAACATAGCCTATAGTGAACTGATACAGAGAATAAAGAGACGACTTACATAACCTATAGTTAACTGATACAGAGAATAGGGAGACGACTTACACAACCTAAAGTTAACTGATACAGAGAATAAGGAGACGGCTAACACAACCTATAGTTAACTGATACAGAGAATAAGGAGACGACTTACATAACCTAAAGATAACTGATACAGAGAATAAGGAGACGACTTACATAACCTAAAGATAACTGATGCAGAGAACAAGGAGACGACTTACATAACCTAAAGATGTTTAGGTTATGTAAGTCGTCTCCCTATTCTCTGTATCAGTTAACTATAGGTTGTGTAAGTCGTCTCCCTATGCCTATGTTTCTTTCCACTGTGACATCTATGTACCTATGTTATGTAATGTATACTTATAACAACCTTCAAATAAATGTTGTTTTAAATATTGTTTAAACTAAGCCAGTTCCTTTTAAATTATGTAACTTTTATCTCCAACCAAAGCCACATCTAAAGATATAGGGTAACTGTGAGAAAGTAACGTTTCTGTAGAGGATATCTGATGTTTTATGTGATTTATTTCCACCAAGTACAGGTAACTTGCCTAGTCAGAATCTTGTTTTTTGTGCGATGCCTTACCACCCATTGTAAATAACTTTTGTGTAGAGGGTATCTGATGTTTTAAGTGATGCCTTACCACCAACTACAATTCAGTTGTGTTTAGAGGGTATCTCATGTTTTATGTGATGCCTTACCACCATCCACAGGTCACTTGTGTGGAGAGGGTATCTCATGTTTTATGTGATGCCTTACGACCATCTACAGGTCACTTATGTGTAGAGGGTATCTTATGTTTTATGTGATGCCGTACCACCATCTACAGGTTACGTGTGTAGATGGTATCTGATGTTTTATGTGATACCTTACCACAAACTACAATTCACTTGAGTGTGGAGGGGATCTGATGTTTTATGTGATGCCTTACCACATACTAAGGAACTCTTATGTCTAGAGAGTATCTGATGTTTTATGTGATGCCTTACCATCATCTACAGAACTTTTATGTCTTGAGGGTATCTGATGTTAAATGTGATGTCTTACGACCATCTACAGGTCACTTATGTGTAGAGGGTATCTTTTGTTTTATGTGATGCCTTACCTCCATCTACAGGTCACTTGCGTGTAGATGGAATCTGGTGTTTGTTGATGATGATTTACCACAAACACACCAATTATCTTGGGTGTAGAGGGTATCTGATGTTTTATGTGATGCCTTACCAGAATCTACAGGTCACTTGTGTATGGAAGGTATCTGATGTTTTATGTGATGTTTTACCACCATCTAAAATCCACTTCTGTGTGTACAGGGTATCTGATGTTTTATGTGATGTCTTACCACCATCGACTGGTCACTTGTGAGTAAAGATTATCTGATGTTTTATGTGATGCTTTACCACAAGCTACAATTCTCTTGGGTGTAGAGGGTATCTGATGTTTTATGTAATGCCTTACCACCATCTACAGGTCACTTGGGTGTAGAGGGTATCTGATGTTTCATGTAATGCCTTACCACCATCCACAGGTCACTTGTGTGTAGAGGTGTCTGATGTTCTATGTAATGCCTTACCAGCAACTACTGTTCATTTGTTTGTGTACAGGGTATCTGATGTTTTATCTGATGCCTTGCCACCATCTACAGGTCACTTGTGTATAGAGGGTATCTGATGCTTTATGTGATGCCTTACCACCATCTACGGGCCACTTATCTGTAGAGGGTATCTCATGTTTTATGTGACGCCTTACCACCATCTACATGTCCCTTGTGTGTAGAGGGTATCTGATGTTTTATGTGATGCCATACCACCATCTACAGGTCACATGTGTGTAGAGGGTATCTGTTGTCGTATGTGGCGCCTTACCCCATCTACAGGTCACTTATTTGTAGAGGGCATCCCATGTTTTATTTGACGCCTTACCACCATCTACAGGTCACTTGTGTATAGAAGGTATCTGATTTTTTATGTGATGCCAAACCACCATCTACAGATCACTTATGTGTAGAGGGTATCTCATGTTTTATGCAATGCCTAACTAGCAACTACAGTTCACTTTTTTGTGTTCAGGGTATTTGATGTTTTATTTGATGCCTTACCACCATCTAAGGTCACTTGTGTGTAGAGGGTATCTGATGTTTTATGTGACGCCTTGCCGCCATCTACAGGTCACTTGTGTGCTGAGTGTGTCGTATCTGAAGTTTTATGTGATGCCTTACCGCCATGTACAGTCAATTGTGTGTAGAGAGTATCTGATGTTTTATGTAATGCCTTACCAGAAACTACAATTCACTTTTGTGTGTACAGGGTTTCTAATGTGTTATGTGATGACTTACCACCATGAACAGGTCACCTGTGTATAGAGGGTATCTGATGTTTTATGTGATGACTTACCACCATCTATAGGTCACTTATGTGTAGAGGTTATCTGATGTTTTATGTGAAGACTTACCATCATCTACGGGTCACGTATGTAGAGAGTATCTGATGTTTTATGCGATGCCTTACTACAAACTACAATTCACTTGGGTGTAGAGGGTATCTCATGTTTTATGTGATGCCTTACCACAAACTACAATTTACTTGGGTATAGAGGGTATCTGATGTTTTATGTTACGCCTTACCACAAACTACAATTCACTTGAGTGTACAGGGTATCTGATGTTTTATGTGATGCCTTTCCACCATCTAAAGAACTCTTATGTCTAGAGGGTATCTGATGTTTTATGTGATGCCTTA
Source organism: Pictodentalium vernedei (assembly GCA_031216915.1). Classification (NCBI taxonomy): domain Eukaryota; kingdom Metazoa; phylum Mollusca; class Scaphopoda; order Dentaliida; family Dentaliidae; genus Pictodentalium; species Pictodentalium vernedei. Next base: position 4,959,288 of record CM062293.1, on the reverse strand, counting down.
CGACCATCTACAGGTCACTTATGTGTAGAGGGTATCTTATGTTTTATGTGATGCCGTACCACCATCTACAGGTTACGTGTGTAGATGGTATCTGATGTTTTATGTGATACCTTACCACAAACTACAATTCACTTGAGTGTGGAGGGTATCTGATGTTGTATGTGATGCCTTACCACCTACTAAGGAACTCTTATGTCTAGAGGGTATCTGATGTTTTATGTGATGCCTTACCATCATCTTCAGAACTCTTATGTCTTGAGGGTATCTGATGTTAAATGTGATGTCTTACGACCATCTACAGGTCACTTATGTGTAGAGGGTATCTTTTGTTTTATGTGATGCCTTACCGCCATCTACAGGTCACTTGCGTGTAGATGGAATCTTATGTTTTTTGATGATAATTTACCACAACCACACCAATTCTCTTGGGTGTAGAGGGTATCTGATATTTTATGTGATGCCTTACCAGAATCTACAGATCACTTGTGTATGGAAGGTATCTGATGTTTTATGTGATGTTTTACCACCATCGACTGGTCACTTGTGTGTAAAGGTTATCTGATGTTTTATGTGATGCTTTACCACAAGCTACAATTCTCTTGGGTGTAGAGGGTATCTGATGTTTTATGTAATGCCTTACCACCATCTACAGGTCACTTGGGTGTAGAGGGTATCTGATGTTTCATGTAATGCTTTACCACCATCCACAGGTCACTTGTGTGTAGAGGTATCTGATGTTCTATGTAATGCCTTACCAGCAACTACTGTTCATTTGTTTGTGTACAGGGTATCTGATGTTTTATCTGATGCCTTGCCACCATCTACAGGTCACTTGTGTATAGAGGGTATCTGATGCTTTATGTGATGCCTTACCACCATCTACGGGCCACTTATCTGTAGAGGGTATCTCGTGTTTTATGTGACGCCTTACCACCATCTACATGTGCCTTGTGTGTAGAGGGTATGTGGTGTTTTATGTGATGCCATACCACCATCTACAGGTCACTTGTGTGTAGAGGGTATCTGTTGTCGTATGTGGCGCCTTACCCCCATCTACAGGTCACTTATTTGTAGAGGGTATCCCATGTTTTATTTGACGCCTTACCACCATCTGCAGGTCACTTGTGTATAGAAGGTATCTGATGTTTTATGTGATGCCAAACCACCATCTACAGATCACTTATGTGTAGAGGGTATCTCATGTTTTATGCAATGCCTAACTAGCAACTACAGTTCACTTTTTTGTGTAAAGGGTATCTGATGTTTTATTTGATGCCTTACCACCATCTAAGGTCACTTGTGTGTAGAGGGTATCTGATGTTTTATGTGACGCCTTGCCGCCATCTACAGGTCACTTGTGTGCTGAGGGTATCGTATCTGAAGTTTTATGTGATGCCTTACCGCCATGTACAGTCACTTGTGTGTAGAGGGTATCTGATGTTTTATATGATGCCTTACCACCATCTACAGGTCACTTATGTGTAGAGGTTATCTGATGTTTTATGTGAAGCCTTACCATCATCTACAGAGTATCTGATGTTTTATGCGATGCGTTACTACAAACTACAATTCACTTGGGTGTAGAGGGTATCTCATGTTTTATGTGATGCCTTACCACAAACTACAATTTACTTGGGTATAGAGGGTATCTGATGTTTTATGTTACGCCTTACCACAAACTACAATTCACTTGAGTGTACAGGGTATCTGATGTTTTATGTGATGCCTTACCACCTTCTACAGAACTCTTATATCTAAAGGGTATCTGATGTTTAATGTGATGCCTTACAACCATCTATAGGTCACTTATTTGTAGAGGATATCTTATGTTTTATGTGATGTCTTACCACCATCTACAGGTCACTTGTGTGTAGATGGTATCTGATGTTTTATGTGATGCTTTACCACAAACTCCAATTCTCTTGGGTGTAGAGGGTATCTGATGTGTTATCTGATGCCTTACCACCACCTACAGGTCACTTGTGTGTAGAGGGTATCTGATGTTTAATGTTATGCTTTACCACCATCTACAGGTCACTTGTTGTGTGTAGAGGTATCTGATGTTTTATGTAATGCCTAATCAGCAACTACAATTCACCTTTGTGTGTACAGGGTAACGGATGTTTTATGTGATGCCCTACCACCATCTACAGGTCACTTGTGTATAGATGGTATCTGATGTTTTATGTGATGCCTTACCACCATCTACAGATCTGTTATGTCTAGAGGGTATCTGATGTTTTATGTGACGCCTTACGACCATCTACAGGTCACTTATGTGTAGAGGGTATCTTATGTTTTATGTGATGCCTTATCGCCATCTACAGGTTACGTGTGTAGATGGTGTCTGATGTTTTATTTGATACCTTACCACAAACTACAATTCACTTGAGTGTGGAGGGTATCTGATATTTTATGTGATGCCTTACCACCTACTAAGGAACTCTTATGTCTAGAGGGTATCTGATGTTTTATGTGATGCCTTACCACCATTTACAGAACTCTTATGTCTAGAGGGTATCTGATGTTTAATGGGATGTCTTACGACCATCTACAGGTCACTTATGTGTAGAGGGTATCTTATGTTTTATGTGATGCCTTACAGCCATCTACAGGTCACATGCGTGTAGATGGAATCTGGTGTTTTTTGTGATGCTTTACCACAAACTCCAATTCTCTTGGATGTAGAAGGTATCTGGTGTATTATGTGATGCCTTACCGCAATCTACAGGTCACTTGTGTTAGATGGTATCTGATGTTTTATGTGATGCCTTACCACCATCTACAGATCTGTTATGTCTACAGGTTATCTGATGTTTTATGTGACGCCTTACGACCATCTACAGGTCACTTATGTGTAGAGGGTATCTTATGTTTTATGTGATGCCTTATCGCCATCTACAGGTTACGTGTGTAGATGGTTTCTGATGTTTTATGTTATACCTTACCACAAACTACAATTCACTTGAGTGCGGAGGGTATCTGATATTTTATGTGATGCCTTACCACCTACTAAGGAACTCTTATGTCTAGAGGGTATCTGATGTTTTATGTGATGCCTTACCACCATTTACAGAACTCTTATGTCTAGAGGGTATCTGATGTTTTATGTTATGTTTTACCACCATCTACAATTCACTTCTGTGTGTAGAGGGTATCTTATGTTTTATGTGATGCCTTACTACCATCGACAGGACACTTGTGTGTAGAGGTTATCTGAAGTTTTATGTGATGCTTTACCATAGGCTACAATTCTCTTGGGTGTAGAGGGTATCTGATGTTTTATGTAATGCCTTACCACCATCAACATGTCACTTGTGTGTAGAGGTATCTGATGTTCTATGTAATGCCTTACCAGCAACTACTGTTCATTTTTTGTGTACAGGGTATCTGATGTTTTATCTGATGCCTTACCACCATCTACAGGTCACTTGTGTATAGAGGGTATCTGGTGTTTTATGTGATGCCTTACCACCATCTATGGGCCACTTATCTGTAGAGGGTATTCATGTTTTATGTGACGCCTTACCACCATCTACATGTCCCTTGTGTGTAGAGGGTATTTGATATTTTATGTGATGCCATACCACCATCTACAGGTCACTTGTGTGTAGAGGGTATCTGATGTCATATGTGGCGCCTTACCCCCATCTACAGGTCACTTATTTGTAGAGGGTATCCCATGTTTTATTTGATGCCTTACCACCATCTACAGGTCACTTGTGTATAGAAGGTATCTGATGTTTTATGTGATGCCATACCACCATCTACCGGTCACTTATGTGTAGAGGGTATCTCATGTTTTATGCAATGCCTTACTAGCAACTACAGTTCATTTTTTTGTGCACAGGGTATCTGATGTTTTATGTGATGCCTTACCACCATCTAAGGTCACTTGTGTGTAGAGGGTATCTGATGTTTTATGTGACGCCTTGCCGCCATCTACAGGTCACTTGTGTGCTGAGGGTATCGTATCTGAAGCTTTATGTGATGCCTTACCGCCATATACAGTCACTTGTGTGTAGAGGGTATCTGATGTTTTATGTAATGCCTTACCAGAAACTACAATTCACTTTTGTGTGTACAGGGTTTCTAATGTTTTATGTGATGACTTACCACCATGTACAGGTCACCTGTGTATAGAGGGTATCTGATGTTCTATGTGATGCCTTACCACCATCTACAGGTCACGTGTGTAGAGAGTATCTGATGTTTTATGCGATGCCTTACTACAAACTACAATTCACTTGGGTGTAGAGGGTATCTCATGTTTTATGTGATGCCTTACCACAAACTACAATTTACTTGGGCATAGAGGGTATCTGATGTTTTATGTTACGCCTTACCACAAACTACAATTCACTTGAGTGTACAGGGTATCTGATGTTTTATGTGATGCCTTACCACCTTCTACATAACTCTTATATTTAAAGGGTATCTGATGTTTAATGTGATGTCTTACAACCATCTATAGGTCACTTATTTGTAGAGGATATCTTATGTTTTATGTGATGTCTTACCACCATCTACAGGTCACTTGTGTGTAGATGGTATCTGATGTTTTATGTGATGCTTTACCACAAACTCCAATTCTCTTGGGTGTAGAGGGTATCTGATGTGTTATGTGATGCCTTACCACCACCTACAGGTCACTTGTGTGTAGAGGGTATCTGATGTTTTATGTTATGCTTTACCACCATCTACAGGTCACTTGTTGTGTGTAGAGGTATCTGATGTTTTATATAATGCCTAATCAGCAACTACAATTCACCTTTGTGTGTACAGGGTAACGGATGTTTTATGTGATGCCCTACCACCATCTACAGGTCACTTGTGTATAGATGGTATCTGATGTTTTCTGTGATTCTTTACCACAAACTACAATTATCTTGGTGGAGAGGGTATCTGATGTTTTATGTGATGCCTTACCACAAACTACAATTAACTTGAGTGTAGAGGGTATCTGATGTTTTATGTGATGCCTTACCACCATCTACAGATCTGTTATGTCTAGAGGGTATCTGATGTTTTATGTGACGCCTTACGACCATCTGCAGGTCACTTATGTATAGAGGGTATCTTATGTTTTATGTGATGCCTTATCGCCATCTACAGGTTACGTGTGTAGATGGTATCTGATGTTTTATGTGATACCTTACCACAAACTACAATTCACTTGAGTGTGGAGGGTATCTGATGTTTTATGTGATGCCTTACCACCTACTAAGGAACTCTTATGTCTAGAGGGTATCTGATGTTTTATGTGATGCATTACCACCATCTACAGAACTCCTATGTCTAGAGGGTATCTGATGTTCAATGTGATGTCTTACGACCATCTACAGGTCACTTCTATGTGATGCCTTACAGCCATCTACAGGTCACTTGCGTGTAGATGGAATCTGGTGTTTTTTGTGATGCTTTACCACAAACTCCAATTCTCTTGGATGTAGAGGGTATCTGATGTTTTATGTGATGCCTTACCGCAATCTACAGGTCACTTGTGTATGGAGGGTATCTGATGTTTTATGTTATGTTTTACCACTATCTACAATTCACTTCTGTGTGTACAGGGTATCTGATGTTTTATGTGATGCCTTACCACCATCGTCAGGACACTTGTGTGTAGAAGTTATCTGATGTTTTATGTGATGCTTTACCACAGGCTACAATTCTCTTGGGTGTAGAGGGTATCTGATGTTGTTTGTGATGCCTTACCACCATCTACAGGTCACTTGGGTGTAGAGGGTATCTGTTGTCTTATGTAATGCCTTACCACCATCAACATGTCACATGTGTGTAGAGGTATCTGATGTTCTATGTAATGCCTTTCCAGCGACTACTGTTAATTTTTTGTGTACAGGGTATCTGATGTTTTATCTAATGCCTTACCACCATCTACAGGTCACTTGTGCATAGAGGGTATCTGATGTTTTATGTGATGCCTTACCACCATCTATGGGCCACTTATCTGTAGAGGGTATCTCATGTTTTATGTGACGCCTTACCACCATCTACATGTCCCTTGTGTGTAGAGGGTATTTGATATTTTATGTGATGCCATACCACCATCTACAGGTCACTTGTGTATAGAGGGTATCTGATGTCATATGTGGCGCCTTACCCCCATCTACAGGTCACTTATTTGTAGAGGGTATCCCATGTTTTATTTGATGCCTTACCGCCATCTACAGGTCACTTGTGTATAGAAGGTATCTGATGTTTTATGTGATGCCATACCACCATCTACAGGTCACTTATATGTAGAGGGTATCTCATGTTTTATGCAATGCCTTACTAGCAACTACAGTTCACTTTTTTGTGCACAGGGTATCTGATGTTTTATGTGATGCCTTACCACCATCTACAGGTCACTTGTGTGTAGAGAGTACCTGATGTTTTATGTGACGCCTTGCCACCATCTACAGGTCACTTGTGTGTTGAGGGTATCGTATCTGAAGTTTTATGTGATGCCTTAGCGCCATGTACAGTCATTTGTGTGTAGAGGGTATCTGATGTTTTATGTAATGCCTTACCAGAAAGTACAATTCAATTTTGTGTGTACAGGGTTTCTAATGTTTTATGTGATGCCTTACCACCATACAGGTCACCTGTGTATAGAGGGTATCTGATGTTTTATGTGATGCCTTACCACCATCTGCAGGTCACTTATATGTAGAGAGTATCTGATCTTTTATGTGATGCCTTACCACCATCTACAGATCATTTTTGTGTTTCGGGATTTCTAATGTTTTATGTGGTGCCTTTCCACCAACAACAAGTCACTGGTGTTTGTAGGTGGTATCCGATATTTTATGTGATGTTCTACCACCAGCTACTATTCACTTGTGTGTGTAGCTGGTATTGTAATGTTTTATGTGATGCCTTACCACTAACTACAGGTCACTTGTGTATAGGGCGTATCTGATGTTTTATGTGAAGCCTTACCACCAACTTCCAATAACTTGCGGTTGTAGTAGGTAGCTGATGTTTTATGTGATGCCTCACCGCCAACTACCAGTAACTTACGTGAATAGAAGATATCTGATGTTTTATGTGATGGGTAATTTGTGTGTACAAGAGTGTATCTGAGAAGGTATCTGATGTTTTATGTGGTGGGCGACATGTTTGTGTAGAGTGTATCTGAGAATGTATCTCAGATGTTGTGTGGTAAGCGGCGACTTTGTGTGTATAGAGAGTATTTGAGACGGTATCTTAGGTTTTATGTGGTGGGCGACTTTGTGTGTAAAAGGTGTCTTATGTGTTTGTGTGGATACTGACCATTATCTTATTGATAAACATGAGAAATATGTTTTTTCTGTGAGCAGCTTTGCCACGAATGGAAATATTACCTCGTTCTCACAAATGAGATGATGGTTGATATCAACTCAGAGACACTAGATTTTCTGTTTATTACACATTCTTTATAGAAATGAAATGTCTATTCCGAAGAGTCGTAGGTGAGTTATGTCAAATCTTCATCAAATTTCAGTTTCTGAATAGCTTCAACACAACATTCACATATTTGTCGAATTTGTTCAGTAATAAGAATTTAGTATGAACAGAAATACCACAGAACAGTATTTGCAGTAAAAATTCCTATAGTTTGATTAAATTTTGATGAGAGACAATCTATATAAAGTGTCGTAGCTTTTCTGACGCTCTGACTAAAAACATTTATCTATATATCTCCCCGCTGTGAGATATCAAGTCTTATAATTATCTATATATCTCTCGACTGGGATGTAGTAAGTTTTATAACTTCACGATTTTCTTTATAATTTTCGTCTGAGTGTATAATAAAATATTTATATAATATAATGTATAATTGTAAAGATAGAAAATCTAATATTCTCTCGCACTTTGGTATTTCTGTTGCCTACAAAGTTGTATTATTCTCTACTTTTTTTTAAAACAATACTCTTCAGCCCTTTATGTACCTCTTTCTGTAATTGAATTTCGCTATCCTTGAAAACATTAGATTTTCTTTGTTTCCCTCATTTTGTGTTTTATGCCAAGATTATTTGTTTACGTGAAATTGAATTTTATGTAGAATTTTACAGCTATGTCATACGGAGATTCGGCCTAATGTTTAAAGTGTAATATTCATAAATAAACATTCCGGGATTTAAATCTATTAGGGTAAGATTTTAAAAAAAACTTATTATGTTTGAGAGGGCAATGCGTGTTTGAAATGATATGTTTAACAGAAGAAGCCCAAAGGCAAGTCCACATGATGTCTCACAAGACAGAATTAGACTGACACATTTGCTAATAACAACGGTGTCCATATCCAAACCAACAGGGAGTATTTTCGATTCAGTTGTCAAAAGTTAGCTCAAGTATCTATATTTTTCTTCCAGGTGTTACTGTAGATATATATATATATTGTTGTAGTGCTGTATAGATGTGATTTTTAATAAAAGATAGTTATATTAATGTTTTGTTTAGTTTCTTTATCGGATATCAGTGGCGTGTTCCCTATCTTCGCGCGGGTCATTTCCGGTGTTTTGTTTTTTGTTTTGTTTACGATTTCGACCGGTTCTTCAAAATTCAAGCTTCTCATTCTAATTTTGGCTATGGTTGCTATGGATGGTAAGCGTTTCATGACGCGAGAGGTTCAGGCCAGCAGGGTAGAGACAGTTAGTATAGGTGTGCAGGTGGGGGGAGTGGTTGAGGCCAGCACAGGGGGTGCTAGTGAGTTACCAACGGACGGCCAGCGGTCGGATGTGTGTAGGCACTGTGATATGGTGTATGTGGATGGGCGTGAGGTGGGGGAGTTGGGGATGTGTGCCATCTGCGTAGGGTTAATGCAGCTGCTAGAGGCATATGTAAAGTTGGAGGAAGAGGTGCAGGTGGTGAGGGAGAAACTGGGGAAGGCAGGAAAGTCTGGGGTTACCCCAGTTAGGGTGGCATTCGATGGGGGATGGAAGGTGGTGGGTAGTAGGAAGTGGACTTTTGACGTGGATAGTGGGCCTTTTGGAAATGGGAATAGGAAGGTGACCGGGTTGAGGGTAGGGGAGAAGTAGGGCTAGAATGTCAAATTCCCAGGCTAGTAGTGTGAGTCGGGGGGGGGGGGGGGCGAAAAGGCTCAGAAACGATGCTGACTGGGCGAAGTTTAATGAAAAACTGAAGCCAAAGCTTGCAACCGTACCCAAGAGGGACAGTGTCCAGAAGATGGCTGACGTCATAGTTGCGAGCCTGGTGGAGCCAGGAAAGGAAAGTATAAGAGAGGTCAGGGTGCCAACACGGGAACTTGGGTACAGAGTGAATGAAAAACTGAAAAGGGAAGAAAAGATAAATGGGCTGCATACAGGAGAAGGAGAAAACTTAAGGAGGCGGAAAGCAACGAGGCCGCAGTAGCAAAGGAAGAATACCAGCAAGCACGAAATAAAGTAAATAAGATTAAAGACGATAATCGGAGAGTGCGAAATAGCAGTCTTATTAGGACGATAAGAACGACAGGGGGGTCGAGTTCGAACGTATTTTGGAAATGGGTGAACAAACGTAACAAAGGAAATAACCCACAGAGTATTAAAGTAGATGGCAGAGTTACAGACGAGCAAGATCAAGTCGCATCAGAACAAGTCAAGCACTGGGAAAAGGTAAACGATAAGTGATGCGGCATGGGGAGCCCACCTGAGTGTCCGAATCAGGTCGAGGAAAACCTATCGAACTTCGTGTGCAGCGTAATTAAAACGGAGGAGGTGCGAAAGGTGATATCAAAATTAAGGAATGGAAAAACGGGAGGAGTGGATGAAATTCCTAACGAGTTTATCAAAAATGGCGGAGGAACTCGTGGAAAGCCTAACTGCCCTATTCAATCTAGCCATAGAAAATCGAGAGGTCCCAAAGGAGTGGAGAGAAAGCAAAGTGACATTTATTCACAAAAAGAGGGAAAAAGACGTTTTGGATAACTATCGAGGGATCTCTGTCAGTAGCAACATTGGAAAGGTTTTCTGTAAAGTCCTTTATGGGAGACTAGAGGATGTGATTGAAGAGAAGGGTGTTTTGGGAGAAATCCAGAATGGCTTCAGGATGGGAAGGGAGAGTAACTGACCATCTTTTCACGCTATCCCAAATGATAGAATCCGCGAAAGCAAAAAAGAAAAAAAATGTTTATGGCCGTTTTGGATGTCAAAAAGGCATACGATAGAGTATGGAGGGAGGGTATGTGGCGCAAGCTGGAGGCTCTCGGCTTAGGATGAGAGTTTGTTGGAATTACGAAAGCATTATATAAAGATGTACAGAGTGAACTTAGCCTGGGAAACATTACAACAAAACGTGTGCCCATGGAGATAGGCCTAAAGCATAGGTGTATCATATCGCCAATCCTGTTTGTATTGTACATCAAAGGTTTAGGAGATGAACTCCTGCGTAGCGACGTTGGGGACTTGAAGTTCCCAGGGCTATTTTTTGCGGACGATATGGTTCTAGTGTCAGAAAGCGAAGAGGGGCTAACGAAAATGCTGGGAATTGTTGAGAAATATGGGAGCAAATGGAGACTCGAACTTAATGAAAGCAAGAGCAAAGTTATACCTGTGGGCCGCAAAGTGGATACCACTCGAAGGTGGAGAGTGGGTGAGTTCTGCATTCCGGAAGGGAACAGCAAACTTCTCAGTGTAGGGGAGACAGGTGATTACGAGTATTTGGGGGTAAATATAAGCATTACAGGAAGAGGTATCTACCGAAACCACACAAATAAACTGATTCTGAAGGGGAAGCGAATCCTTAACCAAATGAAACTTATAGGAAGAAACAGTTTCAATAAGGTTTTCGTGGGAAAAACCATTTGGGAAATGGTGGGGCTGCCAAGTATAACATACGATACGGAAGTGGTACCCCTAAACCAGACGACCGTAAAGAGCAGCTTGGAAATCTTGCAGAACGATGCAGGCCGATGGATAACGGGGTCGAGTAATGCCGCAGCGCTAGAAGCAACCAGGGGTGAGCTTGGGTGGATGGGGATCAAGGACAGGATAGACCTGTTGAAACTCGGTTATCTTAATTATTTTGGTAAATCTCCCCGACAGCCGATGGTGTAAAGTAATGTTCTTGAGAATTTTCAACTCAAATATCAAAACGGGGTTGATGGGCCAATTGAGGGAGCTAGTAGAGAACTACTCATTGGAGATCTCGGACCTGGACGTTGGGGGCAAACCAGGGTAAAAAAATCGTCAGAGAAAGGGTCATGGAGGATTGTAACCGTAATTGGCGTGAGAGGGTTAAATCAAAGAGGTCTTTGGGTGGCCTGAGTGATAAAGAGAGGCCAGGTTTTGAAGAGTACCTTGATGGCACCTTTGGGGGGTCACTGTTGTTCAAGCTGAGGTCGCGATCCCTGGAGCTGAGGGGAAAGATTGGGAAAGACGGTGAAAGGGAGTGCCAGATGTGTAACTTGGGCATGGTGGAGACCCTGGAACACTTTCTTATAGAATGCCCAAAGTATCAGTCTAAAGGAATGAGATTCACTGGGAGTATAATGGGGGAGTAGGATGGGAGAATGAAGGACATGTTAGGGGGAGACTCAAAGGAGAGGGTTAATATGCTAATCGGAGAGCTTGGGAAGAATGGGGCAAGGGATGTCATCAAGCACTTCGTCTCCGAGTATTGGGAGGAGAGGAGAAGCGTGGGAATAGGGAGGCAGTTGGGAGTGCAGGGGTAACCATGGCCTTCTCGTCCGAGAACCGCGACAAATCAACGGCTGGCCAAAGTGTTATTATTATTATAATGATCAAACAAATTCGATTGTTGTTTGCCTGTAAAGAGAGACAGCACTTGACTAAGATCAACTACTAGGCCAAAAGTTTTGATACTTTTAAAAGTTCAGTGCCTTTTCTGTTATTTTTCAAGATTTTGAGTTTAAAAAACATCAGGTATGCATCACCAGTTTACATCATAGTGTTGAAATACACAAACGATTTAATGTAACAATTTGTTCCAAACTGCACGGACATATCGTACAACTGAGCTTAGAAAACTACTTGTGTAATAGTTAGAGAATCTACTTGTTTTGTAGTTATAGAAAACTAGCTGTATTATAGTTATAGAAAACTACTTGTATTATAGTTAAAGAAAACTACTTGTATTGTAGTTATACAAAACTACTTGTATTATAGTTATAGAAAACTACTTGTATTATAGTTATAGAAAACTACTTGTATTATAGTTATAGAAAACTACTTGTATTATAGTTATAGAAAACTACTTGTATTATAGTTATAGAAAACTACTTGTATTATAGTTATAGAAAACTACTTGTATTATAGTTATAGAAAACTAGCTGTATTATAGTTATAGAAAACTACTTGTATTATAGTTATAGAAAACTACTTGTATTATAGTTATAGAAAACTACTTGTATTATAGTTATAGAAAACTACTTGTATTATAGTTATAGAAAACTAGCTGTATTATAGTTATAGAAAACTACTTGTATTATAGTTATAGAAAACTACTTGTATTATAGTTATAGAAAACTACTTGTATTATAGTTATAGAAAACTACTTGTATTATAGTTATATAACAACTGATATTATAGTTATTGATGATTTTAATGCAGATAGTAAAGTTAAACTAAAAGAGCTAATTTCAAATCTTGAATGTTTATTATTATGATTTTTACAAAAGTATTTTATGCCTTTAGTTTTTAAACTGTTTCAATATTTTAACAGCCCCAGGATCCAGCTGCATTTGGACCTGAAGTAGCAGCCTCTTCAAGAGATGTTCTCAACATTCGCTACATGTTGCTGCCTTATTTATACACATTATTCCACCAAGTGCACACAGAAGGAGGAACAGTGATTAATTCCTTGTTTTCACAGTATGTATAAACTAGATGTTGCCACAGTATGTATATAAAGTACATATCGTTCAGATAACCACATTCGTCAAAGATCTATATCGATCAATTGTAAATGCTAGAAAGGATAACGAGTAGTAGTCACTGATAGTAATTATGTCGTATCTCTGGTATTTGGAGTCGATGTTTCGAATGTTACTAACAGCTGTTGTGGAATCTCAAATGCTATAAGACTGCATAATTTCAATTTACTGTTATTAACTCTCCATGTTGACGTTTCCTCGTGTTTCTTATTTCTGCTCTTTGTTCATGATGTCATATCGTGAACGTTTTGTTACATATTCCAATCATAAAATGCCTCACACCCCCTCTGACGGTACAGAAATTCCATGCGAAAGTTGGACTTAGGACCTTGTTTATTATTTTTTGGTATTACTCCTTAGGCACTCATTACAGACCAACTGATTGAGGGATCAACTTTTAAAACTGTCATTTTTACCTGAATTGTGGTATTTTTAAATGTTTACACTTGTTACTTACATTCGTTGTTATTTTCTCCATTTTGCTATGATCAACAAGGAATGTTGGTACAAATGAGGACGCTTGTACTATGATAAAAAGTTTACTTGGAATTAATCAAATGCACAATTATATGCGTATTTTGTGACTTTAATTCTGGATATAAAGTTACATTAGGCACTTCAGTGAAGACAAAATGACGAAATATAGTGAATAGCAAATTTTTGAAACCTTGCATTTGGACAGGGCTTTGTTTCTATACCTGCATTATTTATTTACCCACATGTGCTCTCAGTGGAAAATATATATGACATAGCAAATACACCAAAACCATTTTCTGGACAGATCACCCTCTTTAGTCTGCCTCAAACCGATCGCTACAATCTGATCCAAACCGGTGTAAAAGGAATGGAAGTCTGTAGGAACGTTAGTCCCTCTGGACTATTATTCCGCGGAATTATAGTCCTAGGTCTAACATTTCTAGGATTAGTAGTCCGCCGGACTACTATTCCTAGAAAGTTAGACCTAGGACTATAATTCCGCGGAATAATAGTCCAGAGGGACTAATTTTCCTACGGACTTCCATTTCTGTTACACCGGCCGCTTATAGATCCAAATCATCATACAGTGGAAGTATATAGCAAATGAACACTTTCTACAAATCAGTATAAATCAATATAATAGTCATTAGAACATGTTGAATAAACTTTGAATTTGTTTATCGCTGTTTTTTTATTGTTTTTCCGAGCAGAAGTAAAAGTTACTTTATTACACATCTATTAAACTTTGAACCCATGAATTTAAGGGAATACGAATTATGACATAAATGTTTCTCTATTTAACTGGTGCTGTTCAAACCAGAACTTTTTCCCCGCGCCGTTTCGACTTGTTCCTTTCCCGTCGAATCATTATTTACGCTTCGAAAATATTTCGAATTTCGTTATACCATTATCGGTCGTCTGTGTTTCTCCCAGCTGCTTTGCAAATCAGCGAAATTTCTACTTATATTTTACTAGCAGTAACAGCCATCAAATGGTTAGGCGTAAATGGACATCAGCCAAAAAGAAACAGCCACACGAATTTCAACAGACACGCCCAAATAGAAAAGATAACGAATATAATGTAGACTGCTTTCCTGAATGTTGTTTTGGTATTTATCAATTCATTTGATCAAATAACGGGCTCTTCACCTTTTCGGTATTTAAACATGGAAGTTAATTTTTTTGATTTAAAGAAGTGAAATGGCGTATTTCGCGAGAACCGTATTTTCTGACTGATTTTTGTGTAAATATAGGATAGCAGTTAACCAAATGTCACTCATTGTTACTTATTTAGTGTTTGCTGTTTTAGTTAGCTCAGTAGTAAAATTGGTGCTTATTCATAAATATTATTTTGTTATCAGGTATTACAAATTGCCGAGGGCATATTTTAATCTTGATATTAACATAATATAAATAAACAAGCAAAGCACCCAGGTTCAATAACATGCTACCTACCCATTATAACTAGGCTCTTATTGTAGTTAACTAATAGCCCAGTATCTAACATAACTGTCCATTATTACTAGGCCCTTATTGGAGTTACCTAATAGACCAGTATCTAACATAAGTGTCTATTATAACTAGGCCCTTATTGTAGTTAACCAATAGTCCATTAGTTAACATAAGTGTCCATTACAACTTGACCTTTATTGTAGTTAAATAATAACCCAGTTGTTAACATAAGTGCCCATTATAACTAGGATCTTATTTGTAGTTAACTAATAGACCAGAATCTAACATAAGTGTCCATTATAACTAGGCCCTTATTGTAGATAACCAATATTCCAGTAGTTAACATAAGTTGTCCATTATAACTAGGCCCTTATTGTAGTTAACTAATAGCCCAGTATCTAACATAAGTGTCCATTATAACTAGGCCCTTATTGCAGTTAACTAATAGCCCAGTATCTAACATAAGTGTCCATTATAACTAGGCCCGTATTGTAGTTAACTAATAGCCTGGTATCTAACGTAAGTGTCCCTTATAACTAGGCCTTTATTGTAGTTAACTAATAGACCAGTATCTAACATAAGTGTCTATTATAACTTGGCCCTTATTGTAGTTAATCAATAGTCCAGTAGTTAACATAAATTGTCCATTATAACTAGGCCATTATTGTAGTTAACTAATAGCCCAGTATCTAACATAAGTGTCCATTATAACTAGGCCCTTATTGTAGTCAACTAATAGCCCAGTATCTAACATAAGTTTCCATTATAACTAGGCCCTTTTTGCAGTTAACTAATAGCCCAGTATCTAACATAAGTGTCCATTATAACTAGGCCTTTATTGTAGTTAACTAATAGCCAGTAGCTAACATAAGTGTCCATTATAACTAGGCATGTATTGTAGTTAACTAATAACCGAGTAGCGAACATAAGTGTCCATTATAACTAGGCCATTATTGTAGTTAACTAATAACCCAGTAGCTAACATAAGTGTCCATTATATCTAGGCCTTTCTTGTAGTTAACTAATAACCCAGTAGCTAACAAAAGTGTCCATTATAACTATCATTTATTGTTTTATTGTAGTTAACTAACAGCCCGGTAGCTAAAATAAGAGGTCATTATAAAAGGCATTTAATGTAGTTAACAAATAACCCAGTAGCTTACATAAGTGTCCATTATAACTAGTCCATTACTGTAATTAACTAATAGCCCAGTAGCAAACATAAGTGTCCATTATAACTAGGCATTTATTGTAGTTAACTAATAACCCAGTAGCTAACATAAGTGTCTATTATAATTAGTCCTTATTGTAGTTAACTAATAACCCAGGAGCTAACATAATTGTCCATTATAACTAGGTATTTATTGTAGTTAACTAATAACCCAGCAGCTAAAATAAGTGTCCAATATAATTAGGCCCTTATAGTATTTAACTAATAACCCAGTAGCTGACATAAGTGTACAATATACCTAGGCATGTATTGTAGTTAACTAATAACCCAGTAGCTAACATAAGTGGTTACTATAACTAGGCCCTCAATGTAGTTAACTAATAACCCAGTAGCTAACATAAGTGCTCATTATAACTAGGCATTTATTGTAGTTAACTAATAGCCCAGTAGCTAACATAAGTGTCCATTATAACTTGGCCCTTATTGTAGTTAACTAATAGCCCAGTAGCTAACATAAGTGTCCATTGTAACTAGTTCCTTATTGCAATTAACTAACAGCCCAGTAGCTAACATATGCGTCCATTATGACTAGGCATGTATGGTAGTTAAGTAATAGCCCAGTAGCTAACATAAGTGTCCATTATAACTAGGCCATTAGTGTAGTCAACTAATAGTGCAGTATCTAACATAAGTGTCCATTATAACTAGGCGCTTATTGCAGTTAACTAATAGCACAGCAGCTAACATATGTGGTCATTATAACTATGCATTTATTTGTAGTTAACTAATAGCCCAGTAGCTAACATAAGTGTCCATTATAACTAAGCCTTTATTGTAGTTAACTAATAGCCAGTAGCTAACATAAGTGTCTATTATAACTATGCATTTATTGTAGTTAACTAATAGCCCAGTAGCTAACAGAACTGTCCATTATAACTAGGCAATTATTGTAGTTAACTAATAGCCCAGTAGCTAACTTAAGTATCCATTATAACTAGGCCATTATTGTAGTTAACTAATAGCCCAGTAGCTAACATAAGTGTCCATTATAACTAGGCCTTTATTGCAGTTAACTAATCACCCAGTAGCTAACAAAAGTGTCAATTATAACTATCATTTATGGTACTTAACTAACAGCCCGGTAGCTAAAATAAGTGGTTATTATAAAAGGCATTTATTGTAGTTAACTAATAACCCCGTAACTTGCATAAGTGTCCATTATAACTAGGCTATTATTGTAGTTAACTAATAGCCCGGTAGCTAACACAAGTGTCCATTATAACTAGACATTTATTGTAGTTAACTAATAGCCCTGTAGCTAACATAAGTGTCCAATATAACTAGGCGCTTATTGCAGTTAACTAATAGCCCAGCAGCTGACATAAGTGGTCATTATAACTATGTATTTATTGTAGTTAACTAATAGCCCAGTACCTAACATAAGTGTCCATTATAACTAGGCGCTTATTGCAGTTAACTAATAGCTCCGTAGCTAACATAATTGTCCACTATAACTAGGCCTTTATTGTAGTTAACTAATAGCCCAGTAGCTAACATAAGTGCCCATTATAACTAGGCATTTATTGTAGTTAACTAATAGCCCAGTAGCTAATATAAGTGTCCATTATAACTAGGCCTTTATTGTAGTTAACTAATAGCCCAGTAGCTAACATAAGTTCCCATTATAACTAGGCATTTGTTGCAGTTAACTAATAGCCCAGTAGCTAAAATAAGTGGTCATTATAAGAGGCATTTATCGTAGTTAACTAATACTCCAGTAGCTAACGTAAGTGTCCATTATAACTAGGCCATTATTGTAGTTACCTAAGAGCCCAGTAGCTAACACAAGTGTCCATTATAACTAGGCATTTATTGTAGTTAACTATTAGCCCAGTAGCTAACATAAGTATCCATTGTAACTAGGCCTTTATTGTAGTTAACTAATAGTCAAGTAGTAAACATAAGTGCCTATTATAACTATGACCTTATTGTAGTTAACTAATAGCCCAGAATCTAACATAAGTTTCCATTATATCTAGGCCCTTATTGTAGTTAACTAATAGCCCAGTAGCGAACATAAGTGTCCATTATAACAGGGCCTTTATTGTAGTTAACTAATAGCCCAGTAGCTAATATAAGTGTCCATTATAACTAGGCCTTTATTGTAGTTAACTAATAGCCAGTAGCTAACATAAGTGTCCATTAAAACTAGGCATGTATTGTAGTTAACTAATAGCCCAGTAGCTAACATAAGTGTCCATTATAACTAGGCCATTATTGTAGTTAACTAATAGCCCAGTAGCTAACATAAGTGTCCATTATAACTAGGCCTTTCTTGTAGTTAACTAATAACCAAGTAGCTAACAAAAGTGTCCATTATAACTATCATTTATTGTTTTATTGTAGTTAACTAACAGCCCGGTAGCTAAAATAAGAGGTCATTATAAAAGGCATTTAATGTAGTTAACTAATAACCCAGTAGCTTACATAAGTGTCCATTATAACTAGTCCATTATTGTAGTTAACTAATAGCCCAGTAGCAAACATAACTGTCCATTATAACTAGGCATTTATTGTAGTTAACTAATAACCCAGTAGCTAACATAAGTGTCTATTATAATTAGTCCTTATTTTAGTTAACTAATAGCCCAGTAGCAAACATAATTGTCCATTATAACTAGGCATTTATTGTAGTTAACTAATAACCCAGTAGCTAAAATAAGTGTCCAATATAATTAGGCACTTATAGTATTTAACTAATAACCCTGTAGCTGACATAAGTGTCCATTATACCTAGGCATTTATTGTAGTTAACTAATAACCCAGTAGCTAACAAAAGTGGTTATTATAACTAGGCCTTTATTGTAGTTAACTAATAACCCAGTAGCTAACATAAGTGTTCATTATAACTAGGCATTTATTGTAGTTAACTAATAGCCCAGTAGCTAACATAAGTGTCCATTATAAATTGGCCCTTATTGTAGTTAACTAATAGCCCAGTAGCTAACATAAGTGTCCATTGTAACTTGTTCCTTATTGCAATTAACTAACAGCCCAGTAGCTAACATTTGCGTCCATTATGACTAGGCGTGTATGGTAGTTAAGTAATAGCCCAGTAGCTAACATAAGTGTCCATTATAACTAGGCCATTAGTGTAGTTAACTAATAGTGCAGTATCTAACATAAGTGTCCATTATAACTAGGCGCTTATTGCAGTTAACTAATAGCACAGCAGCTAACATATGTGGTCATTATAACTTTGCATTTATTTGTAGTTACCTAATAGCCCAGTAGCTAACATAAGTGTCCATTATAACTAAGCCTTTATTGTAGTTAACTAATAGCCAGTAGCTAACATAAGTGTCTATTATAACTATGCATTTATTGTAGTTAACTAATAGCCCAGTAGCTAACATAAGTGTCCATTATAACTAGGCATTTATTGTAGTTAACTAATAACCCAGTAGCTAACTTACGTGTCCATTATAACTAGGCCATTATTGTAGTTAACTAATAGCCCAGTAGCTAACATAAGTGTCCATTATAACTAGGCCTTTATTGCAGTTAACTAATCACCCAGTAGCTAACAAAAGTGTCAATTATAACTATCATTTATGGTAGTTAACTAACAGCCCGGTAGCTAAAATAAGTGGTTATTATAAAAGGCATTTATTGTAGTTAACTAATAACCCAGTAGCTTACATAAGTGTCCATTATAACTAGGCCATTATTGTAGTTAACTAATAGCCGGGTAGCTAACATAAGTGTCCATTATAACTAGACATTTATTGTACTTAACTAATAGCCCTGTAGCTCACATAAGTGTCCAATATAACTAGGCGCTTATTGCACTTAACTAATAGCCCAGCAGCTGATATAAGTGGTCATTATAACTATGCATTTATTGTAGTTAACTAATAGCCCAGTAGCTAACATAAGTGTCCATTATAACTAGGCGCTTATTGCAGTTAACGAATAGCTCAGTAGCTAACATAATTGTCCACTATAACTAGGCCTTTATTGTAGTTAACTAATAGCCCAGTAGCTAACATAAGTGCCCATTATAACTAGGCATTTATTGTAATTAACTAATATCCCAGTAGCTAATATAAGTATCCATTGTAACTAGGCCTTTATTGTAGTTAACTAATAGCCCAGTAGCTAACATAAGTTCCCATTATAACTAGGCATTTGTTGTAGTTAACTAATAGCCCTGTAGCTAAAATAAGTGGTCATTATAAGAGGCATTTATCGTAGTTAACTAATACTCCAGTAGCAAACGTAAGTGTCCATTATAACTAGGCCATTATTGTAGTTACCTAAAAGCCCAGTAGCTAACACAAGTGTCCATTATAACTAGGCATTTATTGTAGTTCATAAGTATCCATTGTAACTAGGCCTTTATTGTAGTTAACTAACAGTCAAGTAGTAAACATAAGTGCCTATTATAACTCTGACCTTATTGTAGTTAACTAATAGCCCAGAAGCTAACATAAGTGTCCATTATATCTAGGCCCTTATTGTAGTTAACTAATAGCCCAGCAGCTAACATAAGTGTCCATTATAACAGGGCCTTTATTGTAGTTAACTAATAGCCCAGTAGCTAACATAAGTGTCCATTATAAGTAGGCCTTTATTGTAGTTAACTAATAGCCAGTTGCTAACATAAGTGTCCATTATAACTAGGCATGTATTGTAGTTAACTAACAGCCCAGTAGCTAACATAAGTGTCCATTATAACTAGGCCATTATTGTAGTTAACTAATAGCCCAGTAGCTAACATAAGTGTCCATTATAACTAGGCCTTTCTTGTAGTTAACTAATAACCCAGTAGCTTACAAAAGTGTCCATTATAACTATCATTTATTGTTTTATTGTAGTTAACTAACAGCCCGGTAGCTAAAAGAAGAGGTCATTATAAAAGGCATTTAATGTAGTTAACTAATAACCCAGTAGATTACATAAGTGTCCATTATAACTAGTCCATTATTGTAGTTAACTAATAGCCCAGTAGCTAACATAATTGTCCATTATAACTAGGCATTTATTGTAGTTAACTAATAACCCAGTAGCTAACATAAGTGTCCATTATAACTAGGCATTTATTGTAGTTAACAAATAGCCCTGTAGCTAACATAAAGGTCCAATATAACTAGGCATTTATTGTAGTTAACTAATAACCCAGTAGCTAACATAAGTGTCTATTATAATTAGTCCTTATTGTAGTTAACTAATAACCCAGGAGCTAACATAATTGTCCATTATAACTAGGCATTTATTGTAGTTAACTAATTACCCAGTAGCTAAAATAAGTGTCCAATATAATTAGGCCCTTATAGTATTTAACTAATAACCCAGTAGCTGACATAAGTGTCCATCATACCTAGGCATTTATTGTAGTTAACTAATAACCCAGTAGCTAACATAAGTGGTTATTATAACTGGGCCCTTATTGTAGTTAACTAATAACCCAGTAGCTAACATAAGTGCTCATTATAACTAGGCATTTATTGTAGTTAACTAATAGCCCAGTAGCTAACATAAGTGTTCATTATAACTTGGCCCTTATTGTAGTTAACTAATAGCCCAGTAGCTAACATAAGTGTCCATTGTAACTAGTTCCTTATTGCAATTAACTAACAGCCCAGTAGCTAACATATGCGTCCATTATGACTAGGCATGTATGGTAGTTAAGTAATAGCCCAGTAGCTAACATAAGTGTCCATTATAACTAGGCCATTAGTGTAGTTAACTAATAGTGCAGTATCTAACATAAGTGTCCATTATAACTAGGCGCTTATTGCAGTTAACTAATAGCACAGCAGCTAACATATGTGGTCATTATAACAATGCATTTATTTGTAGTTAACTAATAGCGCAGCAGCTAACATAAGTGTCCATTACAACTAAGCCTTTATTGTAGTTAGCTAATAGCCAGTAGCTAACATAAGTGTCTATTATAACTATGCATTTATTGTAGTTAACTAATAGCCCAGTAGCTAACATAAGTGTCCATTATAACTAGGCATTTATTGTAGTTAACTAATAGCCCAGTAGCTAACTTAAGTGTCCATTATAACTAGGCCATTATTGTAGTTAACTAATAGCCCAGTAGCTAACATAAGTGTCCATTATAACTAGGCCTTTATTGCAGTTAACTAATCACCCAGTAGCTAACAAAAGTGTCAATTATAACTATCATTTATGGTAGTTAACTAACAGGGCGGTAGCTAAAATAAGTGGTTATTATAAAAGGCATTTATTGTAGTTAACTAATAACCCAGTAGCTTACATAAGTGTCCATTATAACTAGGCCATTATTGTAGTTAACTAATAGACCGGTAGCTAACATAAGTGTCCATTATAACTAGAAATTTATTGTAGTTAACTAATAGCCCTGTAGCTAACATAAGAGTCCAATATAACTAGGCGCTTATTGCTGTTAACTAATAGCCCAGCAGCTGACATAAGTGGTCATTATAACTATGCATTTATTGTAGTTAACTAATAGCCCAGTAGCTAACATAAGTGTCCATTATAACTAGGCGCTTATTGCAGTTAACTAATAGCTCAGTAGCTAACATAATTGTCCACTATAACTAGGCCTTTATTGTAGTTAACTAATAGCCCAGTAGCTAACATAAGTGCCCATTATAACTAGGCATTTATTGTATTTAACTAATAGCCCAGTAGCTAATATAAGTGTCCATTATAACTAGGCCTTTATTGTAGTTAACTAATAGCCCAGTAGCTAACATAAGTTCCCATTATAACTATGCATTTGTTGTAGATAACTAATAGCCCAGTAGCTAAAATAAGTGGTCATTATAAGAGGCATATATCGTAGTTAACTAATACTCCAGTACCTAACGTAAGTGTTCATTATAACTAGGCCATTATTGTAGTTACCTAAAAGCCCAGTAGCTAACACAAGTGCCCATTATAACTAGGCATTTAATGTAGTTAACTATTAGCCCAGTAGCTAACATAAGTATCCATTGTAACTAGGCCTTTATTGTAGTTAACTAATAGTCAAGTAGTAAACTTAAGTGCCTATTATAGCTATGACCTTACTGTAGTTAACTAATAGCCCAGAAGCTAACATAAGTGTCCATTATATCTGGGCCCTTATTGTAGTTAACTAATAGCCCAGTAGCTAACATAAGTGTCCATTATAACAGGGCCTTTATTGTAGTTAACTAATAGCCCAGTAGCTAACATATCTGTCCATTATAACTAGGCCTTCATTGTAGTTAACTAATAGCTAGTAGCTAACATAAGTGTCCATTATAACTAGGCATGTATTGTAGTTAACTAATAGCCCAGTAGCTAACATAAGTGTCCATTATAACTAGGCCATTATTGTAGTTAACTAATAGCCCAGTAGCTAACATAAGTGTCCATTATAACTAGGCCTTTCTTGTAGTTAACTAATAACCCAGTAGCTAACAAAAGTGTCCATTATAACTATCATTTATTGTTTTATTGTAGTTAACTAACAGCCCGGTAGCTAAAATAAGAGGTCATTATAAAAGGCATTTAATGTAGTTAACTAATAACCCAGTAGCTTACATAGGTGTCCATTATAACTAGTCCATTATTGTAGTTAACTAATAGCCCAGTAGCAAACATAAGTGTCCATTACAACTAGGCATTTATTGTAGTTAACTAATAACCCAGTAGCTAACATAAGTGTCTATTATAATTAGTCCTTATTGTAGTTAACTAATAACCCAGGAGCTAACATAATTGTCCATTATAACTAGGCATTTATTGTAGTTAACTAATAACCCAGTAGCCAAAATAAGTCTCCATTATAACTAGGCATTTATTGTAGTTAACTTATAACCCAGTAGCTAAAATAAGTGTCCAATATAATTATCCCTTATAGTATTTAACTAATAACCCAGTAGCTGACATAAGTGTCCATTATACCTAGGCATTTATTGTAGTTAACTAATAACCCAGTAGCTAACATAAGTTGTTATTATAACTAGGCCCTTATTGTAGTTAACTAATAACCCAGTAGCTAAAATAAGTGTCTATTATAATTAGTCCTTATTGTAGTTAACTAATAACCCAGGAGCTAACATAATTGTCCATTATAACTAGGAATTTATTGTAGTTAACTAATAACCCAGTAGCTAATATAAGTGGTTATTATAACTAGGCCCTTATTGTAGTTAACTAATAACCCAGTAGCTAACATAACTGCTCATTATAACTAGGCATTTATTGTCGTTAACTAATAGCCCAGTAGCTAACATAAGTGTCCATTATAACTTGGCCCTTATTGTAGTTAATTAATAGCCCAGTAGCTAACATAAGTGTCCATTGTAACTAGTTCCTTATTGCAATTAACTAACAGCCCAGTAGCTAACATATGCGTCCATTATGACTAGGCATGCATGGTAGATAAGTAATAGCCCAGTAGGTAACATAAGTGTCCATTATAACTAGGCCATTAGTGTAGTTAACTAATAGTGCAGTATCTAACATAAGTGTCCATTATAACTAGGCGCTTATTGCAGTTAACTAATAGCACAGCAGCTAACGTATGTGGTCATTATAACTATGCATTTATTTGTAGTTAACTAATAGCCCAGTAGCTAACATAAGTGTCCATTATAACTAAGCCTTTATTGTAGGTAACTAATAGCCAGTAGCTAACATAAGTGTCTATTATAACTATGCACTTATTGTAGTTAACTAATAGCCCAGTAGCTAACATAAGTGTCCATTATAACTAGGCATTTATTGTAGATAACTAATAGCCCAGTAGCTAACTTAAGTGTCCATTATAACTAGGCCATTACTGTAGTTAACTAATAGCCCAGTAGCTAACATAAGTGTCCATTATAACTAGGCCTTTATTGCAGTTAACTAATCACCCAGTAGCTAACAAAAGTGTCAATTATAACTATCATTTATGGTAGTTAACTAACACCCCGGTAGCTAAAATAAGTGGTTATTATAAAAGGCATTTATTGTAGTTAACTAATAACCCAGTAGCATACATAAGTGTCCATTATAACTAGGCCATTATTGTAGTTAACTAATAGCCTGGTAGCTAACATAAGTATCCATTATAACTAGACATTTATTGTAGTTAACTAATAGCCCTGTAGCTAACATAGGTGTCCAATATAACTAGGCGCTTATTGCAGTTAACTAATAGCCCAGCAGCTGACATAAGTGGTCATTATAACTATGCATTTATTGTAGTTAACTAATAGCCAGTAGCTAACATAAGTGTCCATTATAACTAGGCGCTTATTGCAGTTAACTAATAGCTCAGTAGCTAACACAATTGTCCACTATAACTGGGCCTTTATTGTAGTTAACTAATAGCCCGGTAGCTAACATAAGTGCCCATTATAACTAGGCATTTATTGTAGTTAACTAATAGCCCAGTAGCTAATATAAGTGTCCATTATAACTAGGCCTTTATTGTAGTTAACTAATAGCCCAGTAGCTAACATAAGTTCCCATTATAACTAGGCATTTGTTGTAGTTAACTAATAGCCCAGTAGCTAAAATAAGTGGTCATTATAAGAGGCATTTATCGTAGTAAACTAATACTCCAGTAGCTAACGTAAGTGTCCATTATAACTAGGCCATTATTGTAGTTACCTAAAAGCCCAGTAGCTAACACAAGTGTCCATTATAACTAGGCATTTATTGAAGTTAACTATTAGCCCAGTAGCTAACATAAGTATCCATTGTAACTAGGCCTTTATTGTAGTTAACTAATAGTCAAGTAGTAAACATAAGTGCCTATTATAACTATGACCTTATTGTAGTTAACTAATAGCCTAGAAGCTAACATAAGTGTCCATTATATCGAGGCCCTTATTGTAGTTAACTAATAGCCCAGTAGCTAACATAAGTGTCCATTATAACAGGGCCTTTATTGTAGTTAACTAATAGCCCAGTAGCTAACATAAGTGTCCATTATAACTAGGCCTTTATTGTAGTTAACAAATAGCCAGTAGCTAACATAAGTGTCCATTATAACTAGGCATGTATTGTAGTTAACTAATAGCCCATTATCTAACATAAGTGTCCATTATAACTAGGCCCTTATTGTAGTTAACTAATAGCTCAGTATATAACATAAGTGTCCATTATAACTAGGCCCTTTTTGCAGTTAACTAATAGCCCAGTATCTAACATAACTGTCCATTATAACTAGGCCTTTACTGTAGTTAACTAATAGCCAGTAGCTAACATAAGTGTCCATTATAACTAGGCATGTATTGTAATTAACCAATAACATAAGAGTCCAATATAACTAGGCCTTTCTTGTAGTTAACTAATAACCCAGTAGCTAACAAAAGTGTCCATTATAACTATCATTTATTGTTTTATTGTAGTTAACTAACAGACCGGTAGCTAAAATAAGAGGTCATTATAAAAGGCATTTAATGTAGTTAACTAATAACCCAGTAGCTTACATAAGTGTCCATTATAACTAGTCCATTATTGTAGTCAACTAGTCAACTAATAGCCCAGTAGCAAACATAAGTATCCATTATAACTAGGCATTTATTGTTGTTAACTAATAACCCAGTAGCTAACATAAATGTCCATTATAACTAGGCATTTATTGTAGTTAACTAATAGCCCAGTAGCAAACATAAGTGTCCATTATAACTAGGCATTTATTGTAGTTAACTAATAACCCAGTAGCTAACATAAGTGTCTATTATAATTAGTCCTTATTGTAGTTAACTAATAACCCAGGAGCTAACATAATTGTCCATTATAACTAGGCATTTATTGTAGTTAACTAATAACTCAGTAGTTAAAATAAGTGTCCAATATAATTAGGCCCTTATAGTATTTAACTAATAACCCAGTAGCTGACATAAGTGTCCATTATACCTAGGCATTTATTGTAGTTAACTAATAACCCAGTAGCTAACATAAGTGGTTATTATAACTAGGCCCTTATTGTAGTTAACTAATAACCCAGTAGCTAACATAAGTGCTCATTATAACTAGGCATTTATTGTAGTTAACTAATAGCCCAGTACCTAACATAAGTGTCTATTATAACTTGGCCCTTATTGTAGTTAACTAATAGCCCAGTAGCTAACATAAGTGTCCATTGTAACTAGTTCCTTATTGCAATTAACTAACTGCCCAGTAGCTAACATATGCGTCCATTATGACTAGGCATGTATGGTAGTTAAGTAATAGCCCAGTAGTTAACTTAAGTGTCCATTGTAACTAGGCCATTAGTGTAGTTAACTAATAGTGCAGTATCTAACATAAGTGTCCATTATAACTAGGCCCTTATTGTAGTTAACTAATAACCCAGCAGCTAACATAAGTGTCCATTATAACAGGGCCTTTATTGTAGTTAACTAATAGCCCAGTAGCTAACATAAGTGTCCATTATAAGTAGGCCTTTATTGTAGTTAACTAATAGTCAGTAGCTAACATAAGTGTCCATTATAACTAGGCATGTATTGTAGTTAACTAATAGCCCAGTAGCTAACATAAGTGTCCATTATAACTAGGCCATTATTGTAGTTAACTAATAGCCCAGTAGCTAACATAAGTGTCCATTATAACTAGGCATTTATTGTAGTTAACTAATAGCCCAGTAGCTAACTTAAGTGTCCATTATAACTAGGCCATTATTGTAGTTAACTAATAGCCCTGTAGCTAACATAAGTGTCCATTATAACTAGGCCTTTATTGCAGTTAACTAATCACCCAGTAGCTAACAAAAGTGTCAATTATAACTATCATTTATGGTAGTTAACTAACAGGGCGGTAGCTAAAATAAGTGGTTATTATAAAAGGCATTTATTGTAGTTAACTAATAACCCAGTAGCTTACATAAGTGTCCATTATAACTAGGCCTTTATTGTAGTTAACTAATAGACCGGTAGCTAACATAAGTGTCCATTATAACTAGACATTTATTGTAGTTAACTAATAGCCCTGTAGCTAACATAAGAGTCCAATATAACTAGGCGCTTATTGCAGTTAACTAATAGCCCAGCAGCTGACATAAGTGGTCATTATAACTATGCATTTATTGTAGTTAACTAATAGCCCAGTAGCTAACATAAGTGTCCATTATAACTAGGCGCTTATTGCAGTTAACTAATAGCTCAGTAGCTAACATTATTGTCCACTATAACTAGGCCTTTATTGTTGTTAACTAATAGCCCAGTAGCTAACATAAGTGCCCATTATAACTAGGCATTTATTGTATTTAACTAATAGCCCAGTAGCTAATATAAGTGTCCATTATAACTAGGCCTTTATTGTAGTTAACTAATAGCCCAGTAGCTAACATAAGTTCCCATTATAACTAGGCATTTGTTGTAATTAACTAATAGCCCAGTAGCTAAAATAAGTGGTCATTATAAGAGGCATTTATCGTAGTTAACTAATACTCCAGTACCTAACGTAAGTGTCCATTATAACTAGGCCATTATTGTAGGTACCTAAAAGCCCAGTAGCTAACACAAGTGCCCATTATAACTAGGCATTTAATGTAGTTAACTATTAGCCCAGTAGCTAACATAAGTATCCATTGTAACTAGTCGTTTATTGTAGTTAACTAATAGTGAAGTAGTAAACATAAGTGCCTAAATAGCTATGACCTTATTGTAGTTAACTAATAGCCCAGAAGCTAACATAAGAGTCCATTATATCTGGGCCCTTATTGTAGTTAACTAATAGCCCAGTAGCTAACATAAGTGTCCATTATAACAGGGCCTTTATTGTAGTTAACTAATAGCCCAGTAGCTAACATAACTGTCCATTATAACTAGGCCTTCATTGTAGTTAACTAATAGCTAGTAGCTAACATAAGTGTCCATTATAACTAGGCATGTATTGTAGTTAACTAATAGCCCAGTAGCTAACATAAGTGTCCATTATAACTAGGCCATTATTGTAGTTAACTAATAGCCCAGTAGCTAACATAAGTGTCCATTATAACTAGGCCTTTCTTGTAGTTAACAAATAACCCAGTAGCTAACAAAAGTGTCCATTATAACTATCATTTATTGTTTTATTGTAGTTAACTAACAGCCCGGTAGCTAAAATAAGAGGTCATTATAAATGGCATTTAATGTTGTTAACTAATAACCCAGTAGCTTACATAGGTGTCCATTATAACTAGTCCATTATTGTAGTTAACTAATAGCCCAGTAGGAAACATAAGTGTCCATTATAACTAGGCATTTATTGTAGTTAACTAATAACCCAGTAGCTAACATAAGTGTCTATTATAATTAGTCCTTATTGTAGTTAACTAAAAACCCAGGTGCTAACATAATTGTCCATTATAACTAGGCATTTATTGTAGTTAACTAATAACCCAGTAGCTAAAATAAGTCTCCATTATAACTAGGCATTTATTGTAGTTAACCTATAACCCAGTAGCTAAAATAAGTGTCCAATATAATTATCCCTTATAGTATTTAACTAATAACCCAGTAGCTGACATAAGTGTCCATTATACCTTGGCATTTATTGTAGTTAACTAATAACCCAGTAGCTAACATAAGTTGTTATTATAACTAGGCCCTTATTGTAGTTAACTAATAACCCAGTAGCTAAAATAAGTGTCTATTATAATTAGTCCTTATTGTAGTTAACTAATAACCCAGGAGCTAACATAATTGTCCATTATAACTAGGAATTTATTGTAGTTAACTAATAACCCAGTAGCTAAAATAAGTGTCCAATATAATTAGGCCCTTATAGTATTTAACTAATAACCCAGTAGCTGACATAAGTGTCCATTATACCTAGGCATTTATTGTAGTTAACTAATAACCCAGTAGCTAATATAAGTGGTTATTATAACTAGGCCCTTATTGTAGTTAACTAATAACCCAGTAGCTAACATAACTGCTCATTATAACTAGGCATTTATTGTAGTTAACTAATAGCCCAGTAGCTAACATAAGTGTCCATTATAACTTGGCCCTTATTGTAGTTAATTAATAGCCCAGTAGCTAACATAAGTGTCCATTGTAACTAGTTCCTTATTGCAATTAACTAACAGCCCAGTAGCTAACATATGCGTCCATTATGACTAGGCATGTATGGTAGATAAGTAATAGCCCAGTAGGTAACATAAGTGTCCATTATAACTAGGCCATTAGTGTAGTTAACTAATAGTGCAGTATCTAACATAAGTGTCCATTATAACTAGGCGCTTATTGCAGTTAACTAATAGCACAGCAGCTAACATATGTGGTCATTGTAACTATGCATTTATTTGTAGTTAACTAATAGCGCAGTAGCTAACATAAGTGTCCATTATAACTAAGCCTTTATTGTAGTTAACTAATAGCCAGTAGCTAACATAAGTGTCTATTATAACTATGCACTTATTGTAGTTAACTAATAGCCCAGTAGCTAACATAAGTGTCCATTATAACTAGGCATTTATTGTAGTTAACTAATAGCGCAGTAGCTAACTTAAGTGTCCATTATAACTAGGCCATTACTGTAGTTAACTAATAGCCCAGTAGCTAACATAAGTGTCCATTATAACTAGGCCTTTATTGCAGTTAACTAATCACCCAGTAGCTAACATAAGTGTCCATTATAACTAGGCCTTTATTGCAGTTAACTAATCACCCAGTAGCTAACAAAAGTGTCAATTATAATTATCATTTATGGTAGTTAACTAACAGCCCGGTAGCTAAAATAAGTGGTTATTATAAAAGGCATTTATTGTAGTTAACTAATAAACCAGTCAGTAGCATACATAAGTGTCCATTATAACTAGGCCATTATTGTAGTTAACTAATAGCCCGGTAGCTAACATAAGTATCCATTATAACTAGACATTTATTGTAGTTAACTAATAGCCCTGTAGCTAACATAAGTGTCCAATATAACTAGGCGCTTATTGCAGTTAACTAATAGCCCCGCAGCTGACATAAGTGGTCATTATAACTATGCATTTATTGTAGTTAACTAATAGCCAGTAGCTAACATAAGTGTCCATTATAACTAGGCGCTTATTGCAGTTAACTAATAGCTCAGTAGCTAACACAATTGTCCACTATAACTGGGCCTTTATTGTAGTTAACTAATAGCCCAGTAGCTAACATAAGTGCCCATTATAACTAGGCATTTATTGTAGTTAACTAAGAGCCCAGTAGCTAATATAAGTGTCCATTATGACTAGGCCTTTATTGTAGTTAACTAATAGCCCAGTAGCTAACATAAGTTCCCATTATAACTAGGCATTTGTTGTAGTTAACTAATAGCCCAGTAGCTAAAATAAGTGGTCATTATAAGAGGCATTTATCGTAGTAAACTAATACTCCAGTAGCTAACGTAAGTGTCCATTATAACTAGGCCATTATTGTAGTTACCTAAAAGCCCAGTAGCTAACACAAGTGTCCATTATAACTAGGCATTTATTGTAGTTAACTATTAGCCCAGTAGCTAACATAAGTATCTATTGTAACTAGGCCTTTATTGTAGTTAACTAATAGTCAAGTAGTAAACATAAGTGCCTATTATAACTATGACCTTATTGTAGTTAACTAATAGCCTAGAAGCTAACATAAGTGTCCATTATATCTAGGCCCTTATTGTAGTTAACTAATAGCCCAGTAGCTAACATAAGTGTCCATTATAACAGGGCCTTTATTGTAGTTAACTAATAGCCCAGTAGCTAACATAAGTGTCCATTATAACTAGGCCTTTATTGTAGTTAACAAATAGCCAGTAGCTAACATAAGTGTCCATTATAACTAGGCATGTATTGTAGTTAACTAATAGCCCAGTATCTAACATAAGTGTCCATTATAACTAGGCCCTTATTGTAGTTAACTAATAGCTCAGTATCTAACATAAGTGTCCATTATGACTAGGCCTTTTTTTGCAGTTAACTAATAGCCCAGTATCTAACATAACTGTCCATTATAACTAGGCCTTTATTGTAGTTAACTAATAGCCAGTAGCTAACATAAGTGTCCATTATAACTAGGCATGTATTGTAATTAACCAATAGCCCAGTAGCTAACATATGTGTCCATTATAACTAGACCATTATTGTAGTTAACTAATAGCCCAGTAGCTAACATAAGTGTCCATTATAACTAGGCCTTTCTTGTAGTTAACTAATAACCCAGTAGCTAACAAAAGTGTCCATTATAACTATCATTTATTGTTTTATTGTAGTTAACTAACAGACCGGTAGCTAAAATAAGAGGTCATTATAAAAGGCATTTTATGTAGTTAACTAATAACCCAGTAGCTTACATAAGTGTCCATTATAACTAGTCCATTATTGTAGTCAACTAATAGCCCAGTAGCAAACATAAGTGTCCATTATAACTAGGCATTTATTGTAGTTAACTAATAACCCAGTAGCTAACATAAATGTCCATTATAACTAGGCATTTATTGTAGTTAACTAATAGCCCAGTAGCAAACATAAGTGTCCATTATAACTAGGCATTTATTGTAGTTAACTAATAACCCAGTAGCTAACATAAGTGTCTATTATAATTAGTCCTTATTGTAGTTAACTAATAACCCAGGAGCTAACATAATTGTCCATTATAACTAGGCATTTATTGTAGTTAACTAATAACCCAGTAGCTAAAATAAGTGTCCAATATAATTAGGCCCTTATAGTATTTAACTAATAACCCAGTAGCTGACATAAGTGTCCATTATACCTAGGCATTTATTGTAGTTAACTAATAACCCAGTAGCTAACATAAGTGGTTATTATAACTAGGCCCTTATTGTAGTTAACTAATAACCCAGTAGCTAACATAAGTGCTCATTATAACTAGGCATTTATTGTAGTTAACTAATAGCCCAGTACCTAACATAAGTGTCCATTATAACTTGGCCCTTATTGTAGTTAACTAATAGCCCAGTAGCTAACATAAGTGTCCATTGTAACTAGTTCCTTATTGCAATTAACTAACTGCCCAGTAGCTAACATATGCGTCCATTATAACTAGGCATGTATGGTAGTTAAGTAATAGCCCAGTAGCTAACTTAAGTGTCCATTTTAACTAGGCCATTAGTGTAGTTAACTAATAGTGCAGTATATAACATAAGTGTCCATTATAACTAGGCGCTTATTGCAGTTAACTAATAGCACAGCAGGTAACATATGTGGTCATTATAACTATGCATTTATTTGTAGTTAACTAATAGCCCAGTAGCTAACATAAGTGTCCATTATAACTAAGCCTTTATTGTAGTTAACTAATAGCCAGTAGCTAACATAAGTGTCTATTATAACTATGCATTTATAGTAGTTAACTAATAGCCCAGTAGCTAACATAAGTGTCCATTATAACTAGGCATTTATTGTAGTTAACTAATAGCCCAGTAGCTAACTTAAGTGTCCATTATAACTAGGCCATTATGGTAGTTAACTAATAGCCCAGTAGCTAACATAAGTGTCCATTATAGTTAACTAATCACCCAGTAGCTAACAAAAGTGCCAATTATAACTATCCTTTATGGTAGTTAACTAACAGCCCGGTAGCTAAAATAAGTGGTTATTATAAAAGGCATTTATTGTAGTTAACTAATAACCCAGTGGCTTACATCAGTGTCCATTATAACTAGGCCATTATTGTAGTTAATTTATAGCCCGGTAGCTAACATAAGTGTCCATTATAACTAGACATTTATTGTAGTTAACTAATAGCCCTGTAGCTAACATAAGTGTCCAATATAACTAGGCGCTTATTGCAGTTAACTAATAGCCCAGCAGCTGACATAAGTGGTCATTATAACTATGCATTTATTGTAGTTAACTAATACCCCAGTAGCTAACATAAGTGTCCATTATAACTAGGCGCTTATTGCAGTTAACTAATAGCCCAGTAGCTAACATAAGTGCCCAATATAACTAGGCATTTATTGTAGTTAAATAATACCCCAGTAGTTAACATAATTGTCCACTATAACTACGCCTTTATTGTAGTTAACTAATAGCCCAGTAGCTAACATAAGTGCCCATTATAACTAGGCATTTATTGTAGTTAACTAATAGCCCAGTAGTTAATATAAGTGTCCATTATAACTAGGCCTTTATTGTAGTTAACTAATAGCCCAGTAGCTAACATAAGTTCCCATTATAACTAGGCATTTGTTGTAGTTAACTAATAGCCCAGTAGCTAAAATAAGTGGACATTATAAGAGGCATTTATCGTAGTTAACTAATACTCCAGTAGCTAACGTAAGTGTCCATTATAACTAGGCCATTATTGTAGTTACCTAAAAGCCCAGTAGCTAGCACAAGTGTCCATTATAACTAGGCATTTATTGTAGTTAACTATTAGCCCAGTAGCTAACATAAGTATCCATTGTAACTAGGCCTTTATTGTTGTTAACTAATAGTCAAGTAGTAAACATAAGTGCCTATTATAACTATGACCTTATTGTAGTTAATTAATAGCCCAGAAGCTAACATAAGTGTCCATTATATCTAGGCCCTTATTGTAGTTAACTAATAGCCCAGTAGCTAACATAAGTGTCCATTATTACAGGGCCTTTATTGTAGTTAACTAATAGCCC
The DNA here is from genome assembly GCA_031216915.1 of Pictodentalium vernedei. Classification (NCBI taxonomy): domain Eukaryota; kingdom Metazoa; phylum Mollusca; class Scaphopoda; order Dentaliida; family Dentaliidae; genus Pictodentalium; species Pictodentalium vernedei. The sequence goes on along the minus strand of CM062293.1, from coordinate 4,924,750 downwards.
AGTAGCTAAGATAAGTGTCCATTATAACTAGGCCATTATTGTAGTTAACAAATAGCCCAGTAGCTAACATAATTGTCCACTATAACTACGCCTTTATTGTAGCTAACTTAAGTGTCCATTATAACTAGGCCATTATTGTAGTTAACTAATAGCCCAGTAGCTAACATAAGTGTCCATTATAACTAGGCCTTTATTGCAGTTAACTAATCACCCAGTAGCTAACAAAAGTGTCAATTATAACTATCATTTTTGGTAGTTAACTAACAGCCCGGTAGCTAAAATAAGTGGTTATTATAAAAGGCATTTATTGTAGTTAACTAATAACCCAGTAGCTTACATAAGTGTCCATTATAACTAGGCCATTATTGTAGTTAACTAATAGCCCGGTAGCTAACATAAGTATCCATTATAACTAGACATTTATTGTAGTTAACTAATAGCCCTGTAGCTAAAATAAGTGTCCAATATAACTAGGCGCTTATTGCAGTTAACTAATAGCCCAGCAGCTGACATAAGTGGTCATTATAACTATGCATTTATTGTAGTTAACTAATAGCCAGTAGCTAACATAAGTGTCCATTATAACTAGGCGCTTATTACAGTTAACTAATAGATCAGTAGCTAACACAATTGTCCACTATAACTGGGCCTTTATTGTAGTTAACTAATAGCCCAGTAGCTAACATAAGTGCCCATTATAACTAGGCATTTATTGTAGTTAACTAATAGCCCAGTAGCTAATATAAGTGTCCATTATAACTAGGCCTTTATTGTAGTTTACTAATAGCCCAGTAGCTAACATAAGTTCCCATTATAACTAGGCATTTGTTGTAGTTAACTAATAGCCCAGTAGCTAAAATAAGTGGTCATTATAAGAGGCATTTATCGTAGTAAACTAATACTCCAGTAGCTAACGTAAGTGTCCATTATAACTAGGCCATTATTGTAGTTACCTAAAAGCCCAGTAGCTAACACAAGTGTCCATTATAACTAGGCATTTATTGTAGTTAACTATTAGCCCAGTAGCTAACATAAGTATCCATTGTAACTAGGCCTTTATTGTAGTTAACTAATAGTCAAGTAGTAAACATAAGTGCCTATTATAACTATGACCTTATTGTAGTTAACTAATGGCCTAGAAGCTAACATAAGTGTCCATTATATCTAGGCCCTTATTGTAGTTAACTAATAGCCCAGTAGCTAACATAAGTGTCCATTATAACAGGGCCTTTATTGTAGTTAACTAATAGCCCAGTAGCTAACATAAGTGTCCATTATAACTAGGCCTTTATTGTAGTTAACAAATAGCCAGTATCTAACATAAGTGTCCATTATAACTAGGCCCTTATTGTAGTTAACTAATAGCTCAGTATCTAACATAAGTGTCCATTATAACTAGGCCCTTTTTGCAGTTAACTAATAGCCCAGTATCTAACATAACTGTCCATTATAACTAGGCCTTTATTGTAGTTAACTAATAGCCAGTAGCTAACATAAGTGTCCATTATAACTAGGCATGTATTGTAATTAACCAATAGCCCAGTAGCTAACATAAGTGTCCATTATAACTAGACCATTATTGTAGTTAACTAATAGCCCAGTAGCTAACATAAGTGTCCATTATAACTAGGCCTTTCTTGTAGGTAACTAATAACCCAGTAGCTAACAAAAGTGTCCATTATAACTATCATTTATTGTTTTATTGTAGTTAACTAACAGACCGGTAGCTAAAATAAGAGGTCATTATAAAAAGCATTTAATGTAGTTAACTAATAACCCAGTAGCTTACATAAGTGTCCATTATAACTAGTCCATTATTGTAGTCAACTAATAGCCCAGTAGCAAACATAAGTGTCCATTATAACTAGGCATTTATTGTAGTTACCTAATAACCCAGCAGCTAACATAAATGTCCATTATAACTAGGCATTTATTGTAGTTAACTAATAGCCCTGTAGCAAACATAAGTGTCCATTATAACTAGGCATTTATTGTAGTTAACTAATAACCCAGTAGCTAACATAAGTGTCTATTATAATTAGTCCTTATTGTAGTTAACTAATAACCCAGGAGCTAACATAATTGTCCATTATAACTAGGCATTTATTGTAGTTAACTAATAACCCAGTAGCTAAAATAAGTGTCCAATATAATTAGGCCCTTATAGTATTTAACTAATAACCCAGTAGCTGACATAAGTGTCCATTATACCTAGGCATTTATTGTAGTTAACTAATAACCCAGTAGCTAACATAAGTGGTTATTATAACTAGGCCCTTATTGTAGTTAACTAATAACCCAGTAGCTAACATAAGTGCTCATTATAACTAGGCATTTATTGTAGTTAACTAATAGCCCAGTACCTAACATAAGTGTCCATTATAACTTGGCCCTTATTGTAGTTAACTAATAGCCCAATAGCTAACATAAGTGTCCATTGTAACTAGTTCCTTATTGCAATTAACTAACTGCCCAGTAGCTAACATATGCGTCCATTATGACTAGGCATGTATGGTAGTTAAGTAATAGCCCAGTAGCTAACTTAAGTGTCTATTGTAACTAGGCCATTAGTGTAATTAACTAATAGTGCAGTATCTAACATAAGTGTCCATTATAACTAGGCGCTTATTGCAGTTAACTAATAGCACAGCAGCTAACATATGTGGTCATTATAACTATGCATTTATTTGTAGTTAACTAATCGCCCAGTAGCTAACATAAGTGTCCATTATAACTAAGCCTTTATTGTAGGTAACTAATAGCCAGTAGCTAACATAAGTGTCTATTATAACTATGCATTTATAGTAATTAACTAATAGCCCAGTAGCTAACATAAGTGTCCATTATAACTAGGCATTTATTGTAGTTAACTAATAGCCCAGTAGCTAACTTAAGTGTCCATTATAACTAGGCCATTATTGTAGTTAACTAATAGCCCAGTAGCTAACATAAGTGTCCATTATAACTAGGCCTTTGTTGCAGTTAACTAATCACCCAGTAGCTAACAAAAGTGCCAATTATATCTATTCTTTATGGTAGTTAACTAACAGCCCGGTAGCTAAAATAAGTGGTTATTATAAAAGGCATTTATTGTAGTTAACTAATAACCCAGTGGCTTACATAAGTGTTCATTATAACTAGGCCATTATTGTAGTTAACTAATAGCCCGGTAGCTAACATAAGTGTCCATTATAACTAGACATTTATTGTAGTTAACTAATAGCCCTGTAGCTAACATAAGTGCCCAATATAACTAGGCGCTTATTGCAGTTAACTAATAGCCCAGCAGCTGACATAAGTGGTCATTATAACTATGCATTTATTGTAGTTAACTAATACCCCAGTAGCTAACATAAGTGTCCATTATAACTAGGCGCTTATTGCAGTTAACTAATAGGTCAGTAGCTAACATAATTGTCCACTATAACTAGGCCTTTATTGTAGTTAACTAACAGCCCAGTAGCTAACATAAGTGCCCATTATAACTAGGCATTTATTGTAGTTAACTAATAGCCCAGTAGTTAATATAAGTGTCCATTATAACTAGGCCTTTATTGTAGTTAACTAATAGCCCAGTAGCTAAAATAATTGGACATTATAAGAGGCATTTATCGTAGTTAACTAATACTCCAGTAGCTAACGTAAGTGTCCATTATAACTAGGCCATTATTGTAGTTACCTAAAAGCCCAGTAGCTAGCACAAGTGTCCATTATAACTAGGCATTTATTGTAGTTATCTATTAGCCCAGTAGCTAACATAAGTATCCATTGTAACTAGGCCTTTATTGTAGTTAACTAATAGTCAAGTAGTAAACATAAGTGCCTATTATAACTATGACCTTATTGTAGTTAACTAATAGCCCAGAAGCTAACATAAGTGTCCATTATATCTAGGCCCTTATTGTAGTTAACTAATAGCCCAGTAGCTAACATAAGTGTCCATTATTACAGGGCCTTTATTGTAGTTAACTAATAGCCCAGTAGCTAAGATAAGTGTCCATTATAACTAGGCCATTATTGTAGTTAACAAATAGCCCAGTAGCTAACATAATTGTCCACTATAACTACGCCTTTATTGTAGTTAACTAATAGCCCAGTAGCTAACATAAGGTTCCATTATAAATAGGCCATTATTGTAGTTAACTAATAGCCCAGTAGCTAACATATGTGTCCATTATAACTATGCATTTATTGTAGTTAACTAATAGCCCAGTAGAAAACATAAGTGTCCATTATAACTAGGCCATTATTGTAGTTAACTATTAGCCCAGTAGCTAACATAAGTGTCCAGTATAACTAGGCCTTTCGTGTAATTAACTAATAACCAAGTAGCTAAAATAGGTGGTCATTATAAGAGGCAGTTATCGTAGTTAACTAATAACCCAGTAGCTAACATTAGTGTCCATTATAACTAGGCCATTATTGTTGTTAACTAATAGCCCAGTAGCTAACATAAGTGTCCATTATAACTAGGCCCTTATTGTAGTTAACTAAAAGCCCAGTAGCTAACATAAGTGTCCATTATAACTTGGCATTTGTTGTAGTTAACTAAGTCTAATAGCCCTGTAGCTAACATAAGTGTCCATTATAATTAGGCCTTTATTGTAGTTAACTAATAGCCCGGTAGCGAACTTAAGTGTCCATTATAACTAGTCCTTTTTGTAGTTAACTCATAGCCCAGTAGCTAACATAATTGTCTATTATAACTAAGCCATTATTGTAGTTAACTAGTAGCCCAGTAGCTAGCATAAGTGTCCATTATAACTAGGCCTGTATTGTAGTTAACTAATAGCCCAGTAGCTAACATAAGTGTTTTTTTAGCTACTGGGTTATTAGTTAACTACAGTAAGGACTAATTATAATAGACACTTATATTAGCCACTGGGTTATTAGTTAACTACAATAAATGCCTAGTTATAATGGACACTTATGTTTGCTACAGGGCTATTAGTTAACTACAATAAATGCCTAGTTATAATGGACACTTATGTTAGCTACTGGGTTATTAATTAACTACAATAAATGCCTAGTTATAATGGACACTTATGTTTGCTACTGGGCTATTAGTTAACTACAATAATGGACTAGTTATAATGGACACTTATGTAAGCTACTGGGTTATTAGTTAACTACATTACATGCCTTTTATCATGACCTCTTATTTTAGCTACCGGGCTGTTAGTTAACTAAAATAACTAGGCCATTATTGTAGTTAACCAATAGCCCAGTAGCTAACATAAGTGTCCATTATAACTAGGCCCTTATTGTAGTTAACTAATAGCCCAGTAGCTAACATAAGTGCCCATTATAACTAGGCATTAATTGTAGTTAACTAATAGCCCAGTAGCTAACATAAGTGGTCATTATAAAAGGCATTTATTGTAGTTAGCTAATTGCCCGGTAGCTTACATGAATGCGTATTATAACTAGGCCTTTATTGTAGTTAACTAATAGCCCAGTTGTAAACTTATGTGTCAATTATAACTAGGCCTTTGTTGTAGTTAACTAATAACCAAGTAGCTAAATAAGTGGTCATTATGACTAAGCCTTTATTGTAGTTAACTAATAGCCCAGTAGTAAACATAAGTGCCTATTATAACTAGGCCCTTATAGTAGTTAACTAATAGCCCGGTAGCTAACATAAGTGCCCTTTATAACTAGGCATTTATTGTAGTTAACTAATAGCCAAGTAACTAACATAAATGTCCATTATAACTAAGCCTTTATTGTAGTTAACCAATAGTCCAGTAGTAAACATACGTGCCTATTATAACTAAGCCCTTATTGTAGTTAACTAATAGCCCAGTAGCTAACTTAAGTGTCCATTATATCTAGGCCCTTATTGTAGTTAACTAATAGCCCAGTAGCTAACATAAGTGTCCATTATATCTAGGCCCTTATTGTAGTTAACTAGTAGCCCAGTAGCTAAAATAAGTGTCCATTATAACAAGGCCTTTATTGTAGTTAACTAATAGCCCAGCAGCTAACATAAGTGTTCATTATAACTAGGCTATTATTGTAGTTAACTAAAAGCCCAGTAGCTAACATAATTGTCCACTATAACTATGCCTTTATTTTAGTTAACTAATAGCCCAGTAGCTAACATAAGTGTCCATTATAACTAGGCCATTATTGTAGTTATCTAATAGCCCAGTAGCTAACATAAGTGTCCATTATAACTAGGCCATTATTGTAGTTAACTAATAGCCCAGTAGCTAACATAATTGCCCACTATAACTAGGCCTTTATTGTAGTTAACTAGATTAACATCACATGATGAATTTATCATTTAACATCACTGGATGAATTTATCATTTAACATCACTAGATTAACCTCACATGATGAATTTATCATTTAACATCACAAGATGAATTTATCATTTAACATCACTAAACGAATTTATCATTTAACATCACTAGACGAATTTATCATTTAACATCACATGATGAATTTTTCATTTAACATCACTAGAGAATTCATCATTTAACATCACTAAATGCATTTATCATTTAACATCACTAAATGCATTTATCATTTAACATCAAATGATGAATTTATCATTTGACATCACTAGATGAATTTATCATTTAACATCACATGATGAATTTATCATTTAACATCACTAGATGAAGTTATCATTTAACATCACATGATGAATTTATCATTTAACATCACTAGATGAATTTATCATTTAACATCACATGATGAATTTATCATTTAGCATCACTAGATGAATTTATCATTTAACATCACTAGATTAACATCACATGACGAATTTATCATTTAACATCACATGATGAATTTATCATTTAGCATCACTAGATGAATTTATCATTTAACATCACTAGATTAACATCACATGACGAATTTATCATTTAACATCACTAGATGAATTTATCATTTAACATCAAATGATGAATTTATCATTTAACATCACTAGATGAAGTTATCATTTAACATCACTAGATGAATTCATCATTTAACATCACTAGATTAACATCACTAGATGAATTTATCATTTAACATCAAATGATGAATTTATCATTTAACATCACTAGATGAAGTTATCATTTAACATCACTAGATGAATTCATCATTTAACATCACTAGATTAACATCACTAGATGAATTTATCATTTAACATCACTAGATGCATTTATCATTTAACATCAAATGATAAATTTATCATTTAACATCACTAGATGAATTCATCATATAACATCTCTAGATTAACATCACATGATGAATTTATCATTTAACATCACATGATGAATTTATCATTTAACATCACTAGATGAATTTATCATTTAACATCACTAGATTAACATCACATGATGAATTTATCATTTAACATCACATGATGAATTTATCATTTAACATCAAATGATGAATTTATCATTTAGCATCACTAGATGAATTTATCATTTAACTTCACTAAATGCATTTAATCATTTAACATCACTAGATGAATTTGTCATTTAACATCACTACATTTACATCACTAGATGCATTTATCATTTAACATCACTAAATGCATTTAATCATTTAACATCACTAGATGCATTTATCATTTAACATCACTAGATTAACATCACATGATGAATTTATCATTTAACATCACTAGATGAATTTATCATTTAACATCACTAGATGAATTTATCATTTAACATCACATGATGAATTTATCATTTAACATCACATGATGAATTTATTATTTAACATCACTAGATGAATTTATCATTTAACATCACTAGATTAACATCACATGATGAATTTATCATTTAACATCACATGATGAATTTATCATTTAACATCACTAGATGCATTTATCATTTAACATCACTAGATTAACATCACATGATGAATTTATCATTTAACATCACATGATGAATTTATCATTTAACATCACTAGATGAATTTATCATTTAACATCACTAGACGAATTTATCATTTAACATCACTAGATGAATTTATCATTTAACATCACTAGATGAATTTATCATTTAACATCACTAGATGTATTTATCATTTAACATCACTAGACGAATTTATCATTTAACATCACTAGATGAATTTATCATTTAACATCACTAGATGCATTTATCATTTAACATCACTAGATTAACATCACATGATGAATTTATCATTTAACATCACTAAATGCATTTAATCATTTAACATCACTAGATGCATTTATCATTTAACATCACTAGATGAATTTATCATTTAAAATCACTAGATGCATTTATCATTTAACATCACTAGATGAAGTTATCATTTAACATCACATGATGAATTTATCATTTAACATCACTAGATGAATTTATTATTTAACATCACTAGATGAATTTATCATTTAACATCACTAGATTAACATCACTAGATGAATTTATCATTTAACATCACTAGATGAATTTATCATTTAACATCACTAGATTAACATCACTAGATGAATTTATCATTTAACATCACTAAATTAACATCACATGATGAATTTATTTAACATCACTAGATGCATTTATCATTTAACATCACTAGATTAACATCACTAGATGAATTTATCATTTAACATCACTAGATGAATTTATCATTTAACATCACTAGATGAATTTATCATTTAACATCACTAGATGAATTTATCATTTAACATCACTAGATGAATTTATCATTTAACATCACTAGATTAACATCACATGATGAATTTATCATTTAACATCACATGATGAATTTATCATTTAACATCACTAGATGAATTTAATCATTTAACATCACTAGATGAATTTATCATTTAACATCACTAGCTGAATTTATCATTTAACATCACTAGACGAATTTATCATTTAACATCACTAGACGAATTTATCATTTAACATCACTAGATGAATTTATCATTTAACATCACTAGATGCATTTATCATTTAACATCACTAGATTAACATCACATGATGAATTTATCATTTAACATCACATGATGAATTTTTCATTTAACATCACTAGATGCATTTATCATTTAACATCACTAGATTAACATCACTAGACGAATTTATCATTTAACATCACTAGATGAATTTATCATTTAACATCACTAGATGCATTTATCATTTAACATCACTAGATTAACATCACATGATGAATTTATCATTTAACATCACTAAATGCTTTTAATCATTTAACATCACTAGATGCATTTATCATTTAACATCACTAGATGAATTTATCATTTAACTTCACTAAATGCATTTAATCATTTAACATCACTAGATGAATTTGTCATTTAACATCACTAGATTAACATCACATGATGAATTTATCATTTAACATCACTAGATGAATTTATCATTTAACATCACATGATGAATTTATCATTTAACATCACTAGATGAATTTGTAATTTAAGATGGCTAGATTAACATCACTAGATGCACTTATCATTTACCATCACTAGATGAATTTGTCATTTAACATCACATGATGCATTTATCATTTAACATCACTAGATGAATTTATCATTTAACATCACTAAATGCATTTAATCATTTAACATCACTAGATGAATTTGTCATTTAACATCACTAGATTAACATCACATGATGAATTTGTCATTTAACATCACTAGATGAATTTATCATTTAACATCACTAGATGCATTTAATCATTTAACATCACTAGATGAATTTGTCATTTAACATCACATGATGAATTTATCATTTAACATCACTAGATGAATTTATTATTTAACATCACTAGATGAATTTATCATTTAACATCACTAGATGCATTTAATCATTTAACATCACTAGATGAATTTGTCATTTAACATCACATGATGCATTTATCATTTAACATCACTAGATGAATTTGTCATTTAACATCACTAGATTAACATCACATGATGCATTTATCATTTAACATCACTAGATGAATTTATCATTTAACATCACTAAATGCATTTAATCATTTAACATCACTAGATGAATTTGTCATTTAACATCACTAGATTAACATCACATGATGAATTTGTCATTTAACATCACAGGATGAATTTATCATTAACATCACTTGATGAATTTATCATTTAACATCACATGATAAATTTATCATTTAACATCACTTGATGAATTTATCATTTAACATCACATGATGAATTTATCATTTAACATCACTAGATGAATTTATCATTTAACATCACATGATGAATTTATCATTTAACATCACATGATGAATTTATCATTTAGCATCGCTAGATGAACTTATCATTTAACATCACATGATGAATTTATCATTTAACATCACTAGATGAATTTATCATTTAACATCACATGATGAATTTATCATTTAACATCACTAGATGAATTTATCATTTAACATCACATGATGAATTTATCATTTAACATCACTAGATGAATTTATCATTTAACATCACATGATGAATTTATCATTTAACATCACTAGATGAATTTATCATTTAACATCACATGATGAATTTATCATTTAACATCACTAGATGAATTTATCATTTAACATCACTAGATGAATTTATCATTTAACTTCACTAAATACATTTATCATTTAACATCACTAAATGCATTTATCATTTAACATCACTAAATGAATTTGTCATTTAACATCACTAGATTAACATCAAATGATGAATTTATCATTTAACATCACTAGATGAATTTATCATTTAACATCACTAGATGAATTTATCATTTAACATCACATGATGAATTTATCATTTAACATCACATGATGCATTTATCATTTAACATCACTAGATGAATTTATCATTTAACATCACATGATGAATTTATCATTTAACATCACATGATGCATTTATCATTTAACATCACTAGATGAATTTATCATTTAACATCACATGATGAATTTATCATTTAACATCACCAGATGCATTTAATCATTTAACATCATTAGATGAATTTGTCATTTAACATCACTAGATTAACATCAAATGATGAATTTATCTTTTAACATCACATGATGAATTCATCATTTAACATCACTAGATGAATTTATCATTTAACATCACTAGATTAATTTATCATTTAACATCACTAGATTAACATCACATGATGAATTTATCATTTAACATCACCAGATGGATTTATCATTTAACATCACTAGATTAACATCACTAGATGAATTTATCATTTAACATCACTAGATTAACATCACATGATGAATTTATCATTTAACATCACTACATGCATTTATCATTTAACATCACATGATGAATTTATCATTTAACATCACATGATGAATTTATCATTTAACATCACTAGATGAATTTATCATTTAACATCACTAGATTAACATCACATGATGAATTTATCATTTAACATCACTAGATGAATTTATCATTTAACATCACTAGATTAACATCACATGATGAATTTATCATTTAACATCACGAGATGAATTTATCATTTAACATCACTAGATGAATTTATCATTTAACATCACTAGATGAATTTATCATTTAACATCACTAGATGAATTTATCATTTAACATCACTAGATTAACATCACATGATGAATTTATCATTTAACATCACTAGATGAATTTATCATTTAACATCAGTAGATGCATTTATCATTTAACATCACATGATGAATTTATCATTTAACATCACATGATGAATTTATCATTTAACATCACTAGATGAATTTATCATTTAACATCACTAGATGAATTTATCATTTAACATCACTAGATGGATTTATCATTTAACATCACTAGATGATTTTATCATTTAACATCACTAGATTAACATCACATGATGAATTTATCATTTAACATCACATGATGAATTTATCATTTAACATCACTAGATGCATTTATCATTTAACATCACTAGATTAACATCACATGATGAATTTATCATTTAACATCACATGATGAATTTATCATTTAACATCACTAGATGAGTTTATCATTTAACATCACTAGACGAATTTATCATTTAACATCACTAGATGAATTTATCATTTAACATCACTAGATGAATTTATCATTTAACATCACTTGATGAATTTATCATTTAACATCACTAGACGAATTTATCATTTAACATCACTAGATGAATTTATCATTTAACATCACTAGATGAATTTATCATTTAACATCACTAGACGAATTTATCATTTAACATCACTAGATGAATTTATCATTTAACATCACTAGATGAATTTATCATTTAACATCACTAGACGAATTTATCATTTAACATCACTAGATGAATTTATCATTTAACATCACATGATGAATTTATCATTTAACATCACTAGATGAATTTATCATTTAACATCACTAGATGAATTTATCATTTAACATCACTAGATTAACATCACTAGATGAATTTATCATTTGACATCACTAGATGAAGTTATCATTTAACATCACTAGATTAACATCACATGATGAATTTATCATTTAACATCACATGATGAATTTTTCATTTAACATCACTAGATGAATTTATCATTTAACATCACTAGATTAACATCACTAGACGAATTTATCATTTAACATCACTAGATGAATTTATCATTTAACATCACTAGATTAACATCACTAGATGAATTTATCATTTAACATCACTAGATGAATTTATCATTTAACATCACTAGATTAACATCACTAGATGAATTTATCATTTGACATCACTAGATGAATTTATCATTTAACATCACTAGATTAACATCACATGATGAATTTATCATTTATTATCACATGATGAATTTATCATTAAGCATCACTAGATGAATTTATCATTTAACATCACTAGATTAACATCACATGATGAATTTATCATTTAACATCACTAGATGAATTTATCATTTAACATCACTAGACGAATTTATCATTTAACATCACTAGATGAATTTATCATTTAACATCACTAGATGAATTTATCATTTAACATCACTAGACGAATTTATCATTTAACATCACTAGATTAATTTATCATTTAACATCACTAGATGCATTTATCATTTAACATCACATGATGAATTTATCATTTAACATCACATGATGAATTTATCTTTTAACATCACTAGATGAATTTATCATTTAACATCACTAGATGAATTTATCATTTAACATCACTAGATGAATTTATCATTTAACATCACTAGATTAACATCACTAGATGAATTTATCATTTAACATCACTAGATGAATTTATCATTTAACATCACTAGATTAACATCACATGATGAATTTATCATTTAACATCACTAGATGAATTTATCATTTAACATCACTAGATGCATTTATTTTATCATTTAACATCACATGATGAATTTATCATTTAACATCACATGATGAATTTATCATTTAACATCACTAGATGAATTTATCATTTAACATCACTAAATGCATTTAATCATTTAACATCACTAGATGAATTTGTCATTTAACATCACTAGATTAACATCACTAGATGAATTTATCATTTAACATCACTAAATGCATTTATCATTTAACATCACTAGATGAATTTATCATTTAACATCACTAGATGAATTTATCATTTAACATCACTAGATTAACATCACATGATGAATTTATCATTTAACATCACGAGATGAATTTATCATTTAACATCACTAGATGAAGTTATCATTTAACATCACATGATGAATTTATCATTTAACATCACTAGATGAATTTATCATTTAACATCACTAAATGCATTTATCATTTAACATCACTAAATGAATTTGTCATTTAACACCACTAGATTAACATCACTAGATGAATTCATCATTTAACATCACTAGATTAACATCACTAGATGCATTTATCATTTAACATCACTAGATGAATTTATCATTTAACATCACATGATGAATTTATCATTTAACATCACTAGATGAATTTGTCATTTAACATCACTAAATACATTTAATCATTTAACATCACTAGATGAATTTGTCATTTAACATCACTAGATTAACATCACTAGATGAATTTATCATTTAACATCACTAAATGCATTTATCATTTAACATCACTAGATGAATTTATCATTTAACATCACTAGATTAACATCACATGATGAATTTATCATTTAACATCACGAGATGAATTTATCATTTAACATCACTAGATGAAGTTATCATTTAACATCACATGATGAAATTATCATTTAACATCACATGATGAATTTATCATTTAACATCACTAGATGAATTTATCATTTAACATCACGTGATGAATTTATCATTTAACATCACTAGATGAATTTATCATTTAACATCACATGATGAATTTATCATTAACATCACTTGATGAATTTATCATTTAACATCACTAGATGAATTTAACATTTAACATCACATGATGAATTTATCATTTAACATCAAATGATGATTTTATCTTTTAACATCACATGATGAATTCATCATTTTACATCACTAGATGAATTTATCATTTAACATCACTAGATGTATTTATCATTTAACATCACTAGATGAATTTATCATTTAACATCACTAGATGCATTTATCATTTAACATCACATGATGAATTTATCATTAACATCACTTGATGAATTTATCATTTAACATCACATGATAAATTTATCATTTAACATCACTTGATGAATTTATCATTTAACATCACATGATGAATTCATCATTTAACATCACTAGATGAATTTATCATTTAACATCACTAGATGTATTTATCATTTAACATCACTAGATGAATTTATCATTTAACATCACTAGATGCATTTATCATTTAACATCACATGATGAATTTATCATTAACATCACTTGATGAATTTATCATTTAACATCACATGATAAATTTATCTTTTAACATCACTTGATGAATTTATCATTTAACATCACATGATGAATTTATCATTTAACATCACTAGATGAATTTATCATTTAACATCACATGATGAATTTATCATTTCACATCACTAGATGAATTTATCATTTAACATCACATGATGAATTTATCATTTAACATCACTAGATGAATTTATCATTTAACATCACATGATGAATTTATCATTTAACATCACTAGATGAATTTGTAATTTAAGATGGCTAGATTAACATCACTAGATGCACTTATCATTTACCATCACTAGATGAATTTGTCATTTAACATCACATGATGCATTTATCATTTAACATCACTAGATGAATTTATCATTTAACATCACTAAATGCATTTAATCATTTAACATCACTAGATGAATTTGTCATTTAACATCACTAGATTAACATCACATGATGAATTTGTCATTTAACATCACTAGATGAATTTATCATTTAACATCACTAGATGCATTTAATCATTTAACATCACTAGATGAATTTGTCATTTAACATCACATGATGAATTTATCATTTAACATCACTAGATGAATTTATTATTTAACATCACTAGATGAATTTATCATTTAACATCACTAGATGCATTTAATCATTTAACATCACTAGATGAATTTGTCATTTAACATCACATGATGCATTTATCATTTAACATCACTAGATGAATTTGTCATTTAACATCACTAGATTAACATCACATGATGCATTTATCATTTAACATCACTAGATGAATTTATCATTTAACATCACTAAATGCATTTAATCATTTAACATCACTAGATGAATTTGTCATTTAACATCACTAGATTAACATCACATGATGAATTTGTCATTTAACATCACAGGATGAATTTATCATTAACATCACTTGATGAATTTATCATTTAACATCACATGATAAATTTATCATTTAACATCACTTGATGAATTTATCATTTAACATCACATGATGAATTTATCATTTAACATCACTAGATGAATTTATCATTTAACATCACATGATGAATTTATCATTTAACATCACATGATGAATTTATCATTTAGCATCGCTAGATGAACTTATCATTTAACATCACATGATGAATTTATCATTTAACATCACTAGATGAATTTATCATTTAACATCACATGATGAATTTATCATTTAACATCACTAGATGAATTTATCATTTAACATCACATGATGAATTTATCATTTAACATCACTAGATGAATTTATCATTTAACATCACATGATGAATTTATCATTTAACATCACTAGATGAGTTTATCATTTAACATCACATGATGAATTTATCATTTAACATCACTAGATGAATTTATCATTTAACATCACTAGATGAATTTATCATTTAACTTCACTAAATACATTTATCATTTAACATCACTAAATGCATTTATCATTTAACATCACTAAATGAATTTGTCATTTAACATCACTAGATTAACATCAAATGATGAATTTATCATTTAACATCACTAGATGAATTTATCATTTAACATCACTAGATGAATTTATCATTTAACATCACATGATGAATTTATCATTTAACATCACATGATGCATTTATCATTTAACATCACTAGATGAATTTATCATTTAACATCACATGATGAATTTATCATTTAACATCACATGATGCATTTATCATTTAACATCACTAGATGAATTTATCATTTAACATCACATGATGAATTTATCATTTAACATCACCAGATGCATTTAATCATTTAACATCATTAGATGAATTTGTCATTTAACATCACTAGATTAACATCAAATGATGAATTTATCTTTTAACATCACATGATGAATTCATCATTTAACATCACTAGATGAATTTATCATTTAACATCACTAGATTAATTTATCATTTAACATCACTAGATTAACATCACATGATGAATTTATCATTTAACATCACCAGATGGATTTATCATTTAACATCACTAGATTAACATCACTAGATGAATTTATCATTTAACATCACTAGATTAACATCACATGATGAATTTATCATTTAACATCACTACATGCATTTATCATTTAACATCACATGATGAATTTATCATTTAACATCACATGATGAATTTATCATTTAACATCACTAGATGAATTTATCATTTAACATCACTAGATTAACATCACATGATGAATTTATCATTTAACATCACTAGATGAATTTATCATTTAACATCACTAGATTAACATCACATGATGAATTTATCATTTAACATCACGAGATGAATTTATCATTTAACATCACTAGATGAATTTATCATTTAACATCACTAGATGAATTTATCATTTAACATCACTAGATGAATTTATCATTTAACATCACTAGATTAACATCACATGATGAATTTATCATTTAACATCACTAGATGAATTTATCATTTAACATCAGTAGATGCATTTATCATTTAACATCACATGATGAATTTATCATTTAACATCACATGATGAATTTATCATTTAACATCACTAGATGAATTTATCATTTAACATCACTAGATGAATTTATCATTTAACATCACTAGATGGATTTATCATTTAACATCACTAGATGATTTTATCATTTAACATCACTAGATTAACATCACATGATGAATTTATCATTTAACATCACATGATGAATTTATCATTTAACATCACTAGATGCATTTATCATTTAACATCACTAGATTAACATCACATGATGAATTTATCATTTAACATCACATGATGAATTTATCATTTAACATCACTAGATGAGTTTATCATTTAACATCACTAGACGAATTTATCATTTAACATCACTAGATGAATTTATCATTTAACATCACTAGATGAATTTATCATTTAACATCACTTGATGAATTTATCATTTAACATCACTAGACGAATTTATCATTTAACATCACTAGATGAATTTATCATTTAACATCACTAGATGAATTTATCATTTAACATCACTAGACGAATTTATCATTTAACATCACTAGATGAATTTATCATTTAACATCACTAGATGAATTTATCATTTAACATCACTAGACGAATTTATCATTTAACATCACTAGATGAATTTATCATTTAACATCACATGATGAATTTATCATTTAACATCACTAGATGAATTTATCATTTAACATCACTAGATGAATTTATCATTTAACATCACTAGATTAACATCACTAGATGAATTTATCATTTGACATCACTAGATGAAGTTATCATTTAACATCACTAGATTAACATCACATGATGAATTTATCATTTAACATCACATGATGAATTTTTCATTTAACATCACTAGATGAATTTATCATTTAACATCACTAGATTAACATCACTAGACGAATTTATCATTTAACATCACTAGATGAATTTATCATTTAACATCACTAGATTAACATCACTAGATGAATTTATCATTTAACATCACTAGATGAATTTATCATTTAACATCACTAGATTAACATCACTAGATGAATTTATCATTTGACATCACTAGATGAATTTATCATTTAACATCACTAGATTAACATCACATGATGAATTTATCATTTATTATCACATGATGAATTTATCATTAAGCATCACTAGATGAATTTATCATTTAACATCACTAGATTAACATCACATGATGAATTTATCATTTAACATCACTAGATGAATTTATCATTTAACATCACTAGACGAATTTATCATTTAACATCACTAGATGAATTTATCATTTAACATCACTAGATGAATTTATCATTTAACATCACTAGACGAATTTATCATTTAACATCACTAGATTAATTTATCATTTAACATCACTAGATGCATTTATCATTTAACATCACATGATGAATTTATCATTTAACATCACATGATGAATTTATCTTTTAACATCACTAGATGAATTTATCATTTAACATCACTAGATGAATTTATCATTTAACATCACTAGATGAATTTATCATTTAACATCACTAGATTAACATCACTAGATGAATTTATCATTTAACATCACTAGATGAATTTATCATTTAACATCACTAGATTAACATCACATGATGAATTTATCATTTAACATCACTAGATGAATTTATCATTTAACATCACTAGATGCATTTATTTTATCATTTAACATCACATGATGAATTTATCATTTAACATCACATGATGAATTTATCATTTAACATCACTAGATGAATTTATCATTTAACATCACTAAATGCATTTAATCATTTAACATCACTAGATGAATTTGTCATTTAACATCACTAGATTAACATCACTAGATGAATTTATCATTTAACATCACTAAATGCATTTATCATTTAACATCACTAGATGAATTTATCATTTAACATCACTAGATGAATTTATCATTTAACATCACTAGATTAACATCACATGATGAATTTATCATTTAACATCACGAGATGAATTTATCATTTAACATCACTAGATGAAGTTATCATTTAACATCACATGATGAATTTATCATTTAACATCACTAGATGAATTTATCATTTAACATCACTAAATGCATTTATCATTTAACATCACTAAATGAATTTGTCATTTAACACCACTAGATTAACATCACTAGATGAATTCATCATTTAACATCACTAGATTAACATCACTAGATGCATTTATCATTTAACATCACTAGATGAATTTATCATTTAACATCACATGATGAATTTATCATTTAACATCACTAGATGAATTTGTCATTTAACATCACTAAATACATTTAATCATTTAACATCACTAGATGAATTTGTCATTTAACATCACTAGATTAACATCACTAGATGAATTTATCATTTAACATCACTAAATGCATTTATCATTTAACATCACTAGATGAATTTATCATTTAACATCACTAGATTAACATCACATGATGAATTTATCATTTAACATCACGAGATGAATTTATCATTTAACATCACTAGATGAAGTTATCATTTAACATCACATGATGAAATTATCATTTAACATCACATGATGAATTTATCATTTAACATCACTAGATGAATTTATCATTTAACATCACGTGATGAATTTATCATTTAACATCACTAGATGAATTTATCATTTAACATCACATGATGAATTTATCATTAACATCACTTGATGAATTTATCATTTAACATCACTAGATGAATTTATCATTTAACATCACATGATGAATTTATCATTTAACATCAAATGATGATTTTATCTTTTAACATCACATGATGAATTCATCATTTAACATCACTAGATGAATTTATCATTTAACATCACTAGATGTATTTATCATTTAACATCACTAGATGAATTTATCATTTAACATCACTAGATGCATTTATCATTTAACATCACATGATGAATTTATCATTAACATCACTTGATGAATTTATCATTTAACATCACATGATAAATTTATCATTTAACATCACTTGATGAATTTATCATTTAACATCACATGATGAATTCATCATTTAACATCACTAGATGAATTTATCATTTAACATCACTAGATGTATTTATCATTTAACATCACTAGATGAATTTATCATTTAACATCACTAGATGCATTTATCATTTAACATCACATGATGAATTTATCATTAACATCACTTGATGAATTTATCATTTAACATCACATGATAAATTTATCTTTTAACATCACTTGATGAATTTATCATTTAACATCACATGATGAATTTATCATTTAACATCACTAGATGAATTTATCATTTAACATCACATGATGAATTTATCATTTCACATCACTAGATGAATTTATCATTTAACATCACATGATGAATTTATCATTTAACATCACTAGATGAATTTATCATTTAACATCACATGATGAATTTATCATTTAACATCACTAGATAAATTTATCATTTAACATCACTAGATGAATTTATCATTTAACATCACATGATGAATTTATCATTTAACATCACTTGATGAATTTATCATTTAACATCACTAGATGAATTTATCATTTGACATCACTAGGTGAATTTATCATTTAACATCACATGATGAATTTATCATTTAACATCACTAGATGAATTTATCATTTAACATCACATGATGAATTTATCATTTAACATCACTAGATGAATTTATCATTTAACATCACATGATGAATTTATCATTTAACATCAAATGATGATTTTATCTTTTAACATCACATGATGAATTCATCATTTAACATCACTAGATGAATTTATCTTTTAACATCACTAGATGTATTTATCATTTAACATCACTAGATGAATTTATCATTTAACATCACTAGATGCATTTATCATTTAACATCACATGATGAATTTATCATTAACATCACTTGATGAATTTATCATTTAACATCACATGATAAATTTATCATTTAACATCACTTGATGAATTTATCATTTAACATCACATGATGAATTTATCATTTAACATCACTAGATGAATTTATCATTTAACATCACATGATGAATTTATCATTTCACATCACTAGATGAATTTATCATTTAACATCACATGATGAATTTATCATTTAACATCACTAGATGAATTTATCATTTAACATCACATGATGAATTTATCATTTAACATCACTAGATGAATTTATCATTTAACATCACTAGATGAATTTATCATTTAACATCACATGATGAATTTATCATTAACATCACTTGATGAATTTATCATTTAACATCACATGATAAATTTATCATTTAACATCACTTGATGAATTTATCATTTAACATCACATGATGAATTTATCATTTAACATCACTAGATGAATTTATCATTTAACATCACATGATGAATTTATCATTTAACATCGCTAGATGAATTTATCATTTAACATCACATGATGAATTTATCATTTAACATCACATGATGAATTTATTATTTAACATCACTAGATTAACATCACATGATGAATTCCTCATTTAACATCACTAGATGAATTTATCATTTAACATCACTAGGTGCATTTATCATTTAACATCACTAGATGAAGCCAGATTGAGAAAACTGTTAATAATTAACTCTTCACCCGCAGAGTATTTTTTAAACATTTTTCGTCAAACCTAGTCATGGCTGCTGTGAAGTTTGACTCAAGAAATTGCTGGTTGAAAAGTCTATACAGTCTGTAGCTGAAAATTTGGTTAAGTGCGCCCGTATTATATTTATTTTAGTGGTAAGTAATTTCCTGCCATGGGCAGGAATATCCACCAGCAGCATGCAAGGTGTTAAACTACACTGAAGGATGTAATAAATAAGAACAAAGGAACATCATTCCAACATGTCATTTCCTCTTCATTGAATGATATAATAAGTCACGGATGATTAAGCTTACGGCTCTAAAATATACAATTATGGCATTTATGGTCTTTATATCATTAGTAAGCATACTGTTTATTTCACTTTTAAACTCTTTACTACAAAACAGAAGTTGAGGGAACAAAGAAAAGGGTGGTGGGGTGCTGTCGTTTGACTCGGGAATTTTTCGCATTATCCAAAATGCATCACTAGAAGGCAACACTCTCTTCATAGTTTTATAGCTAGATCTGTTAACCTAACCGATTGAACTAAATCATATGAGCCCATTCCTCGAGGTAGTTGGCATGACGTAGCCAGATCATGTAAACTTATTCCTGGAGGTATTTCGAACTACATATTCTTATTTCCAGAGCTGACGGGCCAAGTGTCTGACCCAGGTTTTGTAAGCTTATTCCTTGAGGTATTTGTCCCTACGTGGTTTTATTGACAGAGCAGACAGACCAACTGATACCCAGATTATGTGTGCTCATTTCTGCGGGTATTTTGTACTACATAGCTCTATGGTACAGCTTAATGCTAACTTGGATGCCACAGTTATTGCCAGAGTTGACAGGCTAACTGACTGACCCATATTATGTAAAATCATTCTTGGCGATAAATTGGAGAACATAGTTTTATGGCCAGAGCTCAAAGACTAACTGATTCACGGCCCAGAGTATGTAAGCATCTTCCTGGAGATAATTGGTACTGCAACGGAACCCCGGGAAGGGAAGCAAGCAGTTCGTGTTTACTGTGGTAAACAAGCTCTGTTTTAGTGGAAAGACAGGACTCAGTTACAAATGCTTGGCATGGGCATCATGAGTATAAACGATTGACTAAACTTACCTTTATCTCAGTGTTGTGATCACTAGAGCCGACGAGCAAACTGACCGTATCAGATTGTGTAATAATCATTTAAATTGTTAAACAGGAGATATATGTTACATGACACACTGTTAGAAATCCATCTACAGTGGTTCCAAGCTCTCAAACCAACATTCAAATTATTTAAACGATATTGATGTTGGTCTGGAACCAGTCTACACTTCAAAAGTCAATCGCCCATGTGTCGATTCATTCATCTGAAATATTTCAGTTGGTCGCACACACAAACTATTTGAAGCTAGAGACATTGTTGTTGACAATATCATGTGATGATTTTTGTAAAATCACCTCCTGCTTTTCATATGGCTGCTTTGTGTACATTACAGTAAATGATGATTTACCTCTTTCGGTGTTCCAGCTTTGTAATAACAAAAAACAATAAAATTTTTGTGGGGTATTGAATTGGTGGTTCGATTCAACCGCTAAAAACTGTTAAATTAGACCTGTACAAAAAGGGCCAATCTCAGTAATTCACGTGCCGTATGTTCAGAAATGTGTTGATATTATAGTAAAACTGTACTTTATAGCTGAGTTTTACTTTGTATTGTCTTTCCTTTAACAGATTCCCAACAGATAGACATACATGGAATGTTGATTCTCAGTTCATGTGGGGTCCAGCACTTATGATAGCACCAGCCCTACATAAGGTAAGTGTTAAGTCTAACTACCATTAATTTTGTGAGAGCATTGGGGTTACATTATGGAAATGGGAATTAGCATTTAAGATGACAGAATCATTATGTAAGGTAAATGGAGGTTAACTGAATACATTAAACGAAGAAATCCATCTTGCCAGACCATTCCTGTGAGACAGAGCTACAAGACTACTTTTCAAAATTCTTTGTTGACAAAATTGTTCTTATTAGAACTTACTTGCGTTTAGTTATGTGTGCCGACAGTAAACTGACTGATGTCATAATTTCCAAAGATTCATCAGTGGCACCACACTCATCCTGATGTTTCCAGGCCATTAACTCTGCATAGGACAAAGTGTATTGTATCAATAACTTTTGATAGGAAAAGGTGTATTGTGAAAAAAGACCGAAGTTGTGTTTCTAAGATCTAAATCCTACTTGGTTAATTGATACATGCAAGTCAGATGTTGTGCCATGGGTTCTACTAATCTGCTATCTGGAAGTTTTTCACTGAATATGAAACACCCCTGATTAGACCACACTCAAGGAACCTGGACTAGATCCCTATGGTAGCCAAATTTTAACTTAGTGCAATATGAGAAAATATCTTTAAAAAATCTTCTTCAGATGCACCCGTCAGAATTCTTTGAAAAAAGTAGGAGATATCCAAACTGATGTTGATATTTTCGGAAAATGGTATCGGATACGCGTGATTGGACACATCAATATGTTACCAAGTCTAGTGTAGATAATGAATGTCACCTGTCCACGAAAACGTCGTGTAGGTTTTTCGCATGAACGCCGCGTTAATGGTTGCTGGGTACGTTTTGAAATTTTGATTTGTACTGGACGGGCTTTTTCGGAAGTCTCATCGTTCTTTTCTTGGTATAAACTTGTTCATTAATAGTTTCTGGTCGAAACGTAACTTTTGAGGTATGCGAAGACTGACACGTGACGAACGTTTACGTGCTGTTGGCATTTTGGAAGCTGGCAACAGACAGACTGCAGTGGTTCAAATTTTCAACGTTACTCAATCGGTGATTAGCAGGTTGTGGTCACGCTACCGTCAGACAGGCAATATTTGCGACAAACGTCTGTAAGGTCGTCCAAGGGCTACAACTGCTAACCAGGATCGTTTCATCCGAACCACGGCATTACGTAACCGCCATCAAAGTGCCTCAGAAATTGGACAGATAGGCGAGACAATGGTCAGACTATCCGAAATCGCCTACACAGCTGGAATTTGTACGCTCAACGACCTCGAATAATTCCACGTTTGACTGAACGTTACATCGCAGCAAGGCGTAATTGGTGTGGAGCACGACAGCGCTGGGACAATCGTCGATGGAGCAACGTCATTTTTTTCCGATGAATCGAGGTTCTCTCTCGACTTCCACGATAGGCGAAACAGAGTATGGAGGCGACGAACGAACGATGCCATGACTTAACCGTTAGGCAAAACGATCGTTTTCGTGGTTGATCGGTTATGGTGTGGGGAGGCATAACCATCACAAGCAGAACGTCATTTCATGTCACCCAATGGCGTGTCACAGGGCAGGACTACCGTGATAATATGTTAGCTGCTAATGTGGTGCCATTTCCTAGATGACAGTGCAAGAGCACACAGGGCACGTGTCGCTACAGAGCTCCTCCAGGAGCAGAATGCCACTACACTGCCTTGGCCAGTACTAAGTCCAGACCTTTCACCGATCGAACACGTCTGGAATATGCTTAGTAGGCGCCTACGACAACGCCAACAGCCCCCACCATCGTCCAGGAACTCACCACTACACTGTATAAAGATTGAAATAACATCAGTCAAGCTGATATTGGACTTTTGGTGAGGAGTATGCCACGTCGAATCCGCGCTTGTTTCGCGAACCAAGGAGGATTTACAAGGTACTGAGGTCTTGGACTGAATGTGGTAAATTCTCCGACTAACCGTCCATGTCTTTTACATCCATGTCTTTTACAGCTCAGTGCGTGTAAGGCGTGCTTGTCAGACACCCAAATATCGCTGAAATCATTCTCCAGATGTCACAGTGCAATGCCTTAACTGTCTTTTTGATGAAAATTTAAATGTATTTCTTCAGATATCTCACTTTTTTCAAATATTCCCTACTTTGTTTAATAGTATATTTGGAATACAGCACCTCTAGTGGAGTCACATTCTCATTTGTTAAAATCGAGTCCCTGGATTCATATTTGGTCTTCCTCTATGAGCCCAAATTTTAACTGGGTGCAATATGAGGGAATTTCTTTAAAATATTCTTCTTCAGATTCACCAGTTAGAATCCTTTCATATTTGGTATACAACATCTCTGAGTTGGCCAGATTCAGGTTTGTTCAAATCGGGTCGCTGGGTAAATATTAGTTAGATCCACCCGTCAGAGTGCTTTTGTGTTTGGTATATAGCATCTCTAGGGTGATGAGATTCAAGTTTGATAAAATCGGATCCCTGGAATTAATATGTGGGCCCCTTATGGTAACCCGAATTTCAACTTAGTGCAATATGAGGAAGTTTCTTTAAAAATCTTCTCATCCAGATCCCCCAGTCAGAATGCTTTCTCATTCGGTATACATACTGGAAACCATCCTGGTGGTGAAAGGGAAGGGCAGAGACTCAAGTTTGTTCAAGTTAAGTTCCTAGCTTGATATTTGGACTCCCATGTTTTTTGCATTAATGAAAATCGAGGTATTATTTCTGTGGTACCATCCCAGTACAAAAAAACAATCATCTGGCATGGGTAACAGAGTTATAAATAATTAAATAACTTCACTTCTCTTCAGTGTTAACTAGCTATAAATGCTTATTAAATCCTTCTTTAAACTATTGTCAGGTGAGCGCCTCAGGCCCCATGGGCCTTCTTGTTTTTGCAAAGTGTCTACATGTACAAAATAAATCCACAAAAATACAATATTTTTGCTTTTAATTAAAAGTGAGAATCTCCATGGATTATAATGCTTTTTAAATTGAGTTTGTTTTTCGTTTGTCGTTGAAAGAACACATTTGGGCTTCTAGATTCCACCTACTAAGTACTGAGAAAGCAGCACGCAAGATCAGAGTTGAAGTAAAGATAGATTTGCATTTATAGACTTTTGGTAAGGATATTGTAACCCCTGGAACACTGATTTGGAAATATTAACATTTCAAGATGCAGTTTCTTCCAAAATTTCACTAGGAATTTAATGAATTTAATCTGTTTTGGCAGAAATCATTGACCTTTATTTAGTCTGTTTTGACATAGATCATTGACCTTTATTTAGTCTGTTTTGACATAGATCATTGACCTCTATTTAGTCTGTTTTGACAGACATCATTGACCTTTATTTAGTCTGTTTTGACATAGATCATTGACCTTTATTTAGTCTGTCTTGACATAGATCATTGGCCTTTATTTAGTCTGTTTTGACATAGATCATTGACCTTTATTTAGTCTGTTTTGACAGATCTCATTGACCTTTATTTAGTCTGTTTTGACAGATCGTATTCACCTTTATTTAGTCTGTTTTGACAGATCTCATTGACCTTTATTTAGTCTGTTTTGACAGATCTCATTGACCTTTATTTAGTCTGTTTTGACAGATCTCATTGACCTTTATTTAGTCTGTTTTGACAGATCTCATTGACTTTTATTTAGTCTCTTTTGGTAGATCTCATTGACCTTTATTTAGTCTGTTTTGACAGATCTCATTGACCTTTATTTAGTCTGTTTTGACAGATCTCATTAACCTTTATTTAGTCTGTTTTGACAGATCTCATTAACCTTTATTTAGTCTCTTTTGGTAGATCTCATTAACCTTTATTTAGTCTGTTTTGACAGATCTCATTGACCTTTATTTAGTCTGTTTTGACAGATCTCATTGACCTTTATTTAGTCTGTTTTGACAGATCTCATTGACTTTTATTTAGTCTCTTTTGGTAGATCTCATTGACCTTTATTTAGTCTGTTTTGATAGATCTCATTGACCTTTATTTAGTCTGTTTTGACAGATCTCATTGACCTTTATTTAGTCTGTTTTGACAGATCTCATTGACCTTTATTCAGTCTGTTTTGACAGATCTCATTGACCTTTATTTAGTCTGTTTTGACAGATCTCATTGACTTTTATTTAGTCTCTTTTGGTAGATCTCATTGACCTTTATTTAGTCTGTTTTGACAGATCTCATTGACCTTTATTTAGTCTGTTTTGACAGATCTCATTGACTTTTATTTAGTCTGTTTTGATAGATCTCATTGACCTTTATTTAGTCTTTTTTGACAGATCTCATTAACCTTTATTTAGTCTGTTTTGACAGATCTCATTGACTTTTATTTAGTCTGTTTTGACAGATCTCATTAACCTTTATTTAGTCTGTTTTGACAGATCTCATTAACCTTTATTTAGTCCGTTTTGACAGATCTCATTTGACATAGATCATTGAGATCTACCAAAAGAGACTAAATAAAAGTCAATGAGATCTGTGACAGATCTCATTGACCTTTATTTAGTCTGTTTTGGTAGATCTCATTGACCTTTATTTAGTCTGTTTTGACAGATCTTATTGACCTTTATTTAGTCTGTTTTGACAGATCTCATTAACCTTTATTTAGTCTGTTTTGACAGATCTCATTGGTCTTTATTTAGTCTGTTTTGACAGATCTCATTAACCTTTATTTAGTCTGTTTTGATAGATCTCATTAACCTTTTTTTAGTCTGTTTTGGTAGATCTCATTGACCTTTATTTAGTCTGTTTTGACAGATCTCATTGGTCTTTATTTAGTCTGTTTTGACATAGATCATTGGCCTTTATTTAGTCTGTTTTGACACAGATCATTGACCTTTATTTAGTCTGTTTTGACAGATCTCATTGACCTTTATTTAGTCTGTTTTGACATAGATGATTGACCTTTATTTAGTCTGTTTTGACATAGATCATTGACCTTTGTTTAGTCTGTTTTGACATAGATCATTGACCTTTATTTAGTCTGTTTTGACATAGATCATTGACCTTTATTTAGTCTGTTTTCACATAGATCATTGACAGTTATTTAGTCTGTTTTGACATAGATGATTGACCTTTATTAAGTCTGTTTTGACACAGCTCATTGACCTTTATTTAGTCTGTTTTGACAGATCTCATTGACCTTTATTTAGTCTGTTTTGACATAGATCATTGAGCTTTATTTAGTCTGTTTTGACAGATCTCATTGACCTTTATTTAGTCTGTTTTGACATAGATCATTGACCTTTATTTAGTCTGTTTTGATAGATCTGATTGACCTTTATTTAGTCTGTTTTGACATAGATCATTGACCTGTATTTAGTCTGTTTTGACAGATCTCATTGACCTTTATTTAGTCTGTTTTGACAGACATCGTTGGCCTTTATTTAGTCTGTTTTGATAGATCTCATTGACCTTTATTTAGTCTGTTTTGACATAGATCATTGACCTTTATTTAGTCTGCTTTGACAGATCTCATTGACCTTTTTTTCGTCTGTTTTGATAGATCACATTGACCTTTATTTAGTCTGTTTTGACAGATCTCATTGACCTTTATTTAGTCTGTTTTGACAGATCTCATTGACCTTTATTTAGTCTGTTTTGACAGATCTCATTGACTTTTATTTAGTCTCTTTTGGTAGATCTCATTGACCTTTATTTAGTCTGTTTTGACAGATCTCATTGACCTTTATTTAGTCTGTTTTGACAGATCTCATTGACCTTTATTTAGTCTGTTTTGACAGATCTCATTGACCTTTATTTAGTCTGTTTTGACAGATCTCATTGACTTTTATTTAGTCTCTTTTGGTAGATCTCATTGACCTTTATTTAGTCTGTTTTGACAGATCTCATTGACCTTTATTTAGTCTGTTTTGACAGATCTCATTGACCTTTATTTAGTCTGTTTTGACAGATCTCATTGACCTTTATTTAGTCTGTTTTGACAGATCTCATTGACCTTTATTTAGTCTGTTTGGACAGATCTCATTGACTTTTATTTAGTCTCTTTTGGTAGATCTCATTGACCTTTATTTAGTCTGTTTTGACAGATCTCATTGACCTTTATTTAGTCTGTTTTGACAAATCTCATTAACCTTTATTTAGTCTGTTTTGACAGATCTCATTAACCTTTATTTAGTCTGTTTTGACAGATCTCATTGACCTTTATTTAGTCTGTTTTGACAGATCTCATTGACCTTTATTTAGTCTGTTTTGACAGATCTCATTGACTTTTATTTAGTCTGTTTTGATAGATCTCATTGACATTTATTTAGTCTTTTTTGACAGATCTCATTAACCTTTATTTAGTCTGTTTTGACAGATCTCATTGACTTTCATTTAGTCTGTTTTGACAGATCTCATTAACCTTTATTTAGTCTGTTTTGACAGATCTCATTAACCTTTATTTAGTCCGTTTTGACAGATCTCATTAACCTTTATTTAGTCTGTTTTGACAGATCTCATTGACCTTTATTTAGTCTGTTTTGACAGATCTCATTAACCTTTATTTAGTCTGTTTTGACAGATCTCATTGACTTTTATTTAGTCTCTTTTGGTAGATCTCATTGACCTTTATTTAGTCTGTTTTGACAGATCTTATTGACCTTTATTTAGTCTGTTTTGACAGATCTCATTGACTTTTATTTAGTCTGTTTTGACAGATCTCATTGACTTTTATTTAGTCTCTTTTGGTAGATCTCATTGACCTTTATTTAGTCTGTTTTGACAGATCTCATTGACCTTTATTTAGTCTGTTTTGACAGATCTCATTGACCTTTATTTAGTCTGTTTTGACAGATCTCATTGACCTTTATTTAGTCTGTTTTGACAGATCTCATTGACTTTTATTTAGTCTCTTTTGGTAGATCTCATTGACCTTTATTTAGTCTGTTTTGACAGATCTTATTGACCTTTATTTAGTCTGTTTTGACAGATCTCATTAACCTTTATTTAGTCTGTTTTGACAGATCTCATTGGTCTTTATTTAGTCTGTTTTGACAGATCTCATTAACCTTTATTTAGTCTGTTTTGATAGATCTCATTAACCTTTATTTAGTCTGTTTTGGTAGATCTCATTGACCTTTATTTAGTCTGTTTTGACAGATCTCATTGGTCTTTATTTAGTCTGTTTTGACATAGATCATTGGCCTTTATTTAGTCTGTTTTGACACAGATCATTGACCTTTATTTAGTCTGTTTTGACATAGATGATTGACCTTTATTTAGTCTGTTTTGACATAGATCATTGACCTTTGTTTAGTCTGTTTTGACATAGATCATTGACCTTTATTTAGTCTGTTTTGACATAGATCATTGACCTTTATTTAGTCTGTTTTGACATAGATCATTGACAGTTATTTAGTCTGTTTTGACATAGAGGATTGACCTTTATTTAGTCTGTTTTGACACAGATCATTGACCTTTATTTAGTCTGTTTTGACAGATCTCATTGACCCTTATTTAGTCTGTTTTGACATAGATCATTGACCTTTATTTAGTCTGTTTTGACAGATCTCATTGACCTTTATTTAGTCTGTTTTGACATAGATCATTGACCTCTATTTAGTCTGTTTTGATTGATCTCATTGACCTTTATTTAGTCTGTTTTGACATAGATCATTGACCTTTATTTAGTCTGTTTTGACAGATCTCATTGACCTTTATTTAGTCTGTTTTGACAGATCTCATTGACCTTTATTTAGTCTGTTTTGACAGACATCGTTGGCCTTTATTTAGTCTGTTTTGATAGATCTCATTGACCTTTATTTAGTTTGTTTGGACATAGATCATTGACCTTTATTTAGTCTGCTTTGACAGATCTCATTGACCTTTTTTTCGTCTGTTTTGATAGATCTCATTGACCTTTATTTAGTCTGTTTTGACAGATCTCATTAACCTTTATTTAGTCTGTTTTGACAGATCTCATTGACCTTTATTTAGTCTGTTTTGATAGATCTCATTGACCTTTATTTAGTCTGTTTTGACATAGATCATTAACCTTTATTTAGTCTGTTTTGACAGATCTCATTGACCTTTATTTAGTCTGTTTTGACAGATCTCATTGACCTTTTTTTCGTCTGTTTTGAGAGATCTCATTGACTTTTATTTAGTGTGTTTTGACAGATCTCATTGACCTTTATTTAGTCTGTTTTGACAGATCTCATTAACCTTTATTTAGTCTGTTTTGACAGATCTCATTGACCTTTATTTAGTCTGTTTTGACAGATCTCATTAACCTTTATTTAGTCTGTTTTGACAGATTTCATTGGCCTTTATTTAGTCTGTTTTGACATAGATCATTGACCTTTATTTAGTCTGTTTTGACAGATCTCATTGACCTTTATTTAGTCTGTTTTGGCAGATCTCATTGACCTTTATGTAGTCTGTTTTGATAGATCTCATTGACCTTTATTTAGTCTGTTTTGACAGATCTCATTAACCTTTATTTAGTCTGTTTTGACAGATCTCATTAACCTTTATTTAGTCTGTTTTGACAGATCTCATTAACCTTTATTTAGTCTGTTTTGATAGATCTCATTGACCTTTATTTAGTCTGTTTTGATAGATCTCATTGACCATTATTTAGTCTGTTTTGACAGATCTCATTGACCTTTATTTAGTCTCTTTTGACAGATCTCATTGACCTTTATTTAGTCTGTTTTGACATAGATCATTGACCTTTATTTAGTCTGTTTTGATAGATCTCATTTACCTTTATTTCGTCTGTTTTGACATAGATCATTGATCTTTATTTAGTCTGTTTTGACAGATCTCATTAACCTTTATTTAGTCTGTTTTGACAGATCTCATTAACCTTTATTTAGTCTGTTTTGACAGATCTCATTGACCTTTATTTAGTCTGTTTTGATAGATCTCATTGACCTTTATTTAGTCTTTTTTGACAGATCTCATTGACCTTTATTTAGTCTGTTTTGACATAGATCATTGACCTTTATTTAGTCTGTTTTGACAGATCTCATTAACCTTTATTTAGTCTGTTTTGACAGATCTCATTAACCTTTATTTAGTCTGTTTTGACATAGATCATTGACCTTTATTTAGTCTGTTTTGATAGATCTCATTTACCTTTATTTCGTCTGTTTTGACATAGATCATTGACCTTTATTTAGTCTGTTTTGACAGATCTCATTTACCTTTATTTCGTCTGTTTTGACATAGATCATTGACCTTTATTTAGTCTGTTTTGACAGATCTCATTGACTTTATTTAGTCTGTTTTGATAGATCTCATTGACCTTTATTTAGTCTGTTTTGATAGATCTCATTTACCTTTATTTCATCTGTTTTGACATAGATCATTGACCTTTATTTAGTCTGTTTTGACAGATCTCATTAACCTTTATTTAGTCTGTTTTGACAGATCTCATTAACCTTTATTTAGTCTGTTTTGAAAGATCTCATTGACCTTTATTTAGTCTGTTTTGCTAGATCTTATTGTCCTTTATTTAGTCTGTTTTGACAGATCTCATTAACCTTTATTTAGTCTGTTATGACAGATCTCATTAACCTTTATTTAGTCTGTTTTGACAGATCTCATTAACCTTTATTAGTCTGTTTTGATAGATCTCATTTACCTTTATTTCGTCTGTTTTGACATAGATCATTGACCTTTATTTAGTCTGTTTTGACAGATCTCATTAACCTTTATTTAGTCTGTTTTGACAGATCTCATTAACCTTTATTTAGTCTGTTTTGACAGATCTCATTAACCTTTATTTAGTCTATTTTGACAGATCTCATTAACCCTTATTTAGTCTGTTTTGACAGATCTCATTTACCTTTATTTCGTCTGTTTTGACATAGATCATTGACCTTTATTTAGTCTGTTTTGACAGATCTCATTAACCTTTATTTAGTCTGTTTTGACAGATCTCATTAACCTTTATTTAGTCTGTTTTGACAGATCTCATTGACCTTTATTTAGTCTGTTTTGATAGATCTCATTGACCTTTATTTAGTCTGTTTTGACAGATCTCATTGACCTTTATTTAGTCTGTTTTGACAGATCTCATTGACCTTTATTTAGTCTGTTTTGATAGATCTCATTGACCTTTATTTAGTCTGTTTTGACAGATCTCATTGACCTTTATTTAGTCTGTTTTGACAGATCTCATTGACCTTTATTTAGTCTGTTTTGACAGATCTCATTCACCTTTATTTAGTCTGTTTTGACAGATCTCATTCACCTTTATTTAGTCTGTTTTGACAGATCTCATTGGCCTTTATTTAGTCTGTTTTGATAGATCTCATTGACCTTTACTTAGTCTGTTTTGATAGATCTCATTGACCTTTATTTAGTCTGTTTTGACTGATCTCATTGACCTTTATTTAGTCTGTTTTGACAGATCTCATTAACCTTTATTTAGTCTGTTTTGACATAGATCATTGGCCTTTATTTAGTCTGTTTTGATAGATCTCATTGACCTTTATTTAGTCTGTTTTAACAGATCTCATTGACCTTTATTTAGTCTGTTTTGACAGATCTCATTGACCTTTATTTAGTCTGTTTTGACAGATCTCATTCACCTTTATTTAGTCTGTTTTGACAGATCTCATTGGCCTTTATTTAGTCTGTTTTGATAGATCTCATTGACCTTTATTTAGTCTGTTTTGACAGATCTTATTGACCTTTATTTAGTCTGTTTTGACATAGATCATTGACCTTTATTTAGTCTGTTTTGATTGATCTCATTGACCTTTATTTAGTCTGTTTTGATAGATCTCATTGACCTTTATTTAGTCTGTTTTGACAGATCTCTTTGACTTTTATTTAGTCTCTTTTGGTAGATCTCATTAACCTTTATTTAGTCTGTTTTGATAGATCTCATTGGCCTTTATTTAGTCTGTTTTGATAGATCTCATTGACCTTTATTTAGTCTGTTTTGACATAGATCATTGACCTTTATTTAGTCTGTTTTGACAGATCTCATTGACCTTTATTTAGTCTGTTTTGATAGATCTCATTGACCTTTATTTAGTCTGTTTTGATAGATCTCATTGACCTTTATTTAGTCTGTTTTGACATAGATCATTGACCTTTATTTAGTCTGTTTTGACAGATCTCATTGGCCTTTATTTAGTCTGTTTTGATAGATCTCATTGACCTTTATTTAGTCTGTTTTGATAGATCTCATTGACCTTTATTTAGTCTGTTTTGACATAGATCATTGACCTTTATTTAGTCTGTTTTGACAGATCTCATTGACCTTTATTTAGTCTGTTTTGACATAGATCATTGGCCTTTATTTAGTCTGTTTTGACAGATCTCAATAACCTTTATTTAGTCTGTTTTGACAGATCTCATTAACCTTTATTTAGTCTGTTTTGACAGATCTCATTAACCTTTATTTAGTCTGTTTTGATAGATCTCATTAACCTTTATTTAGTCTGTTTTGGTAGATCTCATTGACCTTTATTTAGTCTGTTTTGACAGATCTCATTGGTCTTTATTTAGTCTGTTTTGACATAGATCATTGCCCTTTATTTAGTCTGTTTTGACAGATCTCATTAACCTTTATTTAGTCTGTTTTGACATAGATCATTGGCCTTTATTTAGTCTGTTTTGACATAGATCATTGACCTTTATTTAGTCTGTTTTGACAGATCTCATTGACCTTTATTTAGTCTGTTTTGACATAGATCATTGGCCTTTATTTAGTCTGTTTTGACATAGATCATTGACCTTTATTTAGTCTGTTTTGACAGATCTCTTTGACTTTTATTTAGTCTCTTTTGGTAGATCTCATTGACCTTTATTTAGTCTGTTTTGACAGATCTTATTAACCTTTATTTAGTCTGTTTTGACATAGATCATTGGCCTTTATTTAGTCTGTTTTGACATAGATCATTGACCTTTATTTAGTCTGTTTTGACAGATCTCATTGACCTTTATTTAGTCTGTTTTGACATAGATCATTGACCTTTACTTAGTCTGTTTTGACATAGATCATTGACCTTTATTTAGTCTGTTTTGACATAGATCATTGACCTTTATTTAGTCTGTTTTGACAGATCTCTTTGACTTTTATTTAGTCTCTTTTGGTAGATCTCATTAACCTTTATTTAGTCTGTTTTGACAGATCTTATTGACCTTTATTTAGTCTGTTTTGACAGATCTCATTAACCTTTATTTAGTCTGTTTTCACAGATCTCATTGACCTTTATTTAGTCTGTTTTGACAGATCTCATTAACCTTTATTTAGTCTGTTTTGACATAGATCATTGACCTTTATTTAGTCTGTTTTGACAGATCTCATTGACCTTTATTTAGTCTGTTTTGACAGATCTCTTTGACTTTTATTTAGTCTGTTTTGACAGATCTCATTAACCTTTATTTAGTCTGTTTTGACAGATCTCATTAACCTTTATTTCGTCTGTTTTCACAGATCTCATTGACCTTTATTTAGTCTGTTTTGACAGATCTCATTAACCTTTATTTAGTCTGTTTTGACAGATCTCATTGACTTTTATTTAGTCTCTTTTGACAGATCTCATTGACTTTTATTTAGTCTCTTTTGGTAGATCTCATTGACCTTTATTTAGTCTGTTTTGACAGATCTCATTGACCTTTGTTTAGTCTGTTTTGACAGATCTCATTGACCTTTATTTAGTCTGTTTTGACAGATCTCATTGACCTTTATTTAGTCTGTTTTGACAGATCTCATTGACTTTTATTTAGTCTCTTTTGGTAGATCTCATTGACCTTTATTTAGTCTGTTTTGACAGATCTTATTGACCTTTATTTAGTCCTGTTTTGACAGATCTCATTAACCTTTATTTAGTCTGTTTTGACAGATCTCATTGGTCTTTATTTAGTCTGTTTTGACAGATCTCATTAACCTTTATTTAGTCTGTTTTGATAGATCTCATTAACCTTTATTTAGTCTGTTTGGTAGATCTCATTGACCTTTATTTAGTCTGTTTTGACAGATTTCATTGGTCTATATTTAGTCTGTTTTGACATAGATCATTGGCCTTTATTTAGTCTGTTTTGACACAGATCATTGACCTTTATTTAGTCTGTTTTGACAGATCTCATTGACCTTTATTTAGTCTGTTTATGACATAGATGAGTTGACCTTTATTTAGTCTGTTTTGACATAGATCATTGACCTTTTGTTAGTGTTTTGACATAGATCATTGACCTTTATTTAGTCTGTTTTGACATAGATCATTGACCTTTAATTAGTCTGTTTTGACATAGATCATTGACAGTTATTTAGTCTGTTTTGACATAGATGATTGACCTTTATTTAGTCGGTTTTGACACAGATCATTGACCTTTATTTAGTCTGTTTTGACAGATCTCATTGACCTTTATTTAGTCTGTTTTGACATAGATCATTGCCCTTTATTTAGTCTGTTTTGATAGATCTTATTGACCTTTATTTAGTCTGTTTTGACATAGATCATTGACCTTTATTTAGTCTGTTTTTGACAGATCTCATTGACCTTTATTTAGTCTGTTTTGACAGACATCGTTGGCCTTTATTTAGTCTGTTTTGATAGATCTCATTGACCTTTATTTAGTCTGTTTTGACATAGATCATTGACCTTTATTTAGTCTGCTTTGACAAATCTCATTGACCTTTTTTTCGTCTGTTTTGATAGATCTCATTGACCTTTATTTAGTCTGTTTTGACAGATCTCATTAACCTTTATTTAGTCTGTTTTGACAGATCTAATTGACCTTTATTTAGTCTGTTTTGATAGATCTCATTGACCTTTATTTAGTCTGTTTTGACATAGATCATTAACCTTTATTTAGTCTGTTTTGACAGATCTCATTGACCTTTATTTAGTCTGTTTTGACAGATCTCATTGACCTTTTTTTCGTCTGTTTTGCGAGATCTCATTGACCTTTATTTAGTCTGTTTTGACAGATCTCATTGACCTTTATTTAGTCTGTTTTGACAGATCTCATTAACCTTTATTTAGTGTGTTTTGACAGATCTCATTGACCTTTATTTAGTCTGTTTTGACAGATCTCATTAACCTTTATTTAGTCTGTTTTGACAGATTTCATTGGCCTTTATTTAGTCTGTTTTGACAGATCTCATTGACCTTTATTTAATCTGTTTTGACAGATCTCATTGACCTTTATTTAGTCCGTTTTGACAGATCTCATTGACCCTTTATTTAGTCTGTTTTGACAGATCTCATTGACCTTTATTTAGTCTGTTTTGACAGATCTCATTAACCTTTATTTAGTCTGTTTTGACAGATCTCATTAACCTTTATTTAGTCTGTTTTGACAGATCTCATTGACCTTTATTAGTCTGTTTTGACAGATCTCATTAACCTTTATTTAGTCTGTTTTGACAGATCTCATTAACCTTTATTTAGTCTGTTTTGATAGATCTCATTGACCTTTATTTAGTCTGTTTTGATAGATCTCATTGACCTTTATTTAGTCTGTTTTGACAGATCTCATTGACCTTTATTTAGTCTGTTTTGACAGATCTCATTGACCTTTATTTAGTCTGTTTTGATAGATCTCATTGACCTTTATTTAGTCTGTTTTGACAGATCTCATTCACCTTTATTTAGTCTGTTTTGACAGGTCTCATTGACCTTTATTTAGTCTGTTTTGACATAGATCATTGACCTTTATTTAGTCTGTTTTGATAGATCTCATTTACCTTTATTTCATCTGTTTTGAAATAGATCATTGGCCTTTATTTAGTCTGTTTTGAAATAGATCATTGGCCTTTATTTAGTCTGTTTTGACAGATCTCATTAACCTTTATTTAGTCTGTTTTGACAGATCTCATTAACCTTTATTTAGTCTGTTTTGACAGATCCCATTGACCTTTATTTAGTCTGTTTTGATAGATCTCATTGACCTTTATTTAGACTTTTTTGACAGATCTCATTGACCTTTATTTAGTTTGTTTTGACATAGATCATTGACCGTTATTTAGTCTGTTTTGACAGATCTCATTGACCTTTATTTAGTCTGTTTTGATAGATCTCATTGACCTTTATTTGGTCTGTTTTGACAGATCTCATTGACCTTTATTTAGTCTCTTTTGACAGATCTCATTAACCTTTATTTAGTCTGTTTTGACAGATCTCATTGACCTTTATTTAGTCTGTTTTGATAGACATCATTGACCTTTATTTAGTCTGTTTTGACAGATCTCATAGACCTTTATTTAGTCTGTTTTGACATAGATCATTGACCTTTATTTAGTCTGTTTTGACATAGATCATTGACCTTTATTTAGTCTGTTTTGATAGATCTCATTTACCTTTATTTCGTCTGTTTTGACATAGATCATTGATCTTTATTTAGTCTGTTTTGACAGATCTCATTAACCTTTATTTAGTCTGTTTTGACAGATCTCATTGATCTTTATTTAGTCTGTTTTGATAGATCTCATTGACCTTTATTTAGGCTTTTTTGACAGATCTCATTGACCTTTATTTAGTCTGTTTTGACATAGATCATTGACATTTATTTAGTCTGTTTTGACAGATCTCATTAACCTTTATTTAGTCTGTTTTGACAGATCTCATTAACCTTTATTTAGTCTGTTTTGACATAGATCATTGACCTTTATTTAGTCTGTTTTGATAGATCTCATTTACCTTTATTTCGTCTGTTTTGACATAGATCATTGACCTTTATTTAGTCTGTTTTGACAGATCTCATTGACTTTATTTAGTCTGTTTTGATAGATCTCATTGACCTTTATTTAGTCTGTTTTGATAGATCTCATTTACCTTTATTTCGTCTGTTTTGACATAGATCATTGACCTTTATTTAGTCTGTTTTGACAGATCTCATTAACCTTTATTTAGTCTGTTTTTGACAGATCTCATTAACCTTTATTTAGTCTGTTTTGAAAGATCTCATTGACCTTTATTTAGTCTGTTTTGATAGATCTTATTGTCCTTATTTAGTCTGTTTTGACAGATCTCATTAACCTTTATTTAGTCTGTTATGACAGATCTCATTAACCTTTATTTAGTCTGTTTTGACAGATCTCATTAACCTTTATTAGACTGTTTTGATAGATCTCATTTACCTTTATTTCGTCTGTTTTGACATAGATCATTGACCTTTATTTAGTCTGTTTTGACAGATCTCATTAACCTTTATTTAGTCTGTTTTGACAGATCTCATTAACCTTTATTTAGTCTGTTTTGACAGATCTCATTAACCTTTATTTAGTCTGTTTTGACAGATCTCATTAACCCTTATTTAGTCTGTTTTGACAGATCTCATTTACCTTTATTTCGTCTGTTTTGACAGATCTCATTGACCTTTATTTAGTCTGTTTTGATAGATCTCATTGACCTTTATTTAGTCTGTTTTGACAGATCTCATTGACCTTTATTTAGTCTGTTTTGACAGATCTCATTGACCTTTATTTAGTCTGTTTTGATAGATCTCATTGACCTTTATTTAGTCTGTTTTGACAGATCTCATTGACCTTTATTTAGTCTGTTTTGACAGATCTCATTGACCTTTATTTAGTCTGTTTTGACAGATCTCATTCACCTTTATTTAGTCTGTTTTGACAGATCTCATTCACCTTTATTTAGTCTGTTTTGACAGATCTCATTGGCCTTTATTTAGTCTGTTTTGATAGATCTCATTGACCTTTACTTAGTCTGTTTTGATAGATCTCATTGACCTTTATTTAGTCTGTTTGGACAGATCTCATTGACTTTTATTTAGTCTCTTTTGGTAGATCTCATTGACCTTTATTTAGTCTGTTTTGACAGATCTCATTGACCTTTATTTAGTCTGTTTTGACAAATCTCATTAACCTTTATTTAGTCTGTTTTGACAGATCTCATTAACCTTTATTTAGTCTGTTTTGACAGATCTCATTGACCTTTATTTAGTCTGTTTTGACAGATCTCATTGACCTTTATTTAGTCTGTTTTGACAGATCTCATTGACTTTTATTTAGTCTGTTTTGATAGATCTCATTGACATTTATTTAGTCTTTTTTGACAGATCTCATTAACCTTTATTTAGTCTGTTTTGACAGATCTCATTGACTTTTATTTAGTCTGTTTTGACAGATCTCATTAACCTTTATTTAGTCTGTTTTGACAGATCTCATTAACCTTTATTTAGTCCGTTTTGACAGATCTCATTAACCTTTATTTAGTCTGTATTGACAGATCTCATTGACCTTTATTTAGTCTGTTTTGACAGATCTCATTAACCTTTATTTAGTCTGTTTTGACAGATCTCATTGACTTTTATTTAGTCTCTTTTGGTAGATCTCATTGACCTTTATTTAGTCTGTTTTGACAGATCTTATTGACCTTTATTTAGTCTGTTTTGACAGATCTCATTGACTTTTATTTAGTCTGTTTTGACAGATCTCATTGACTTTTATTTAGTCTCTTTTGGTAGATCTCATTGACCTTTATTTAGTCTGTTTTGACAGATCTCATTGACCTTTATTTAGTCTGTTTTGACAGATCTCATTGACCTTTATTTAGTCTGTTTTGACAGATCTCATTGACCTTTATTTAGTCTGTTTTGACAGATCTCATTGACTTTTATTTAGTCTCTTTTGGTAGATCTCATTGACCTTTATTTAGTCCTGTTTTGACAGATCTTATTGACCTTTATTTAGTCTGTTTTGACAGATCTCATTAACCTTTATTTAGTCTGTTTTGACAGATCTCATTGGTCTTTATTTAGTCTGTTTTGACAGATCTCATTAACCTTTATTTAGTCTGTTTTGATAGATCTCATTAACCTTTATTTAGTCTGTTTTGGTAGATCTCATTGACCTTTATTTAGTCTGTTTTGACAGATCTCATTGGTCTTTATTTAGTCTGTTTTGACATAGATCATTGGCCTTTATTTAGTCTGTTTTGACACAGATCATTGACCTTTATTTAGTCTGTTTTGACATAGATGATTGACCTTTATTTAGTCTGTTTTGACATAGATCATTGACCTTTGTTTAGTCTGTTTTGACATAGATCATTGACCTTTATTTAGTCTGTTTTGACATAGATCATTGACCTTTATTTAGTCTGTTTTGACATAGATCATTGACAGTTATTTAGTCTGTTTTGACATAGAGGATTGACCTTTATTTAGTCTGTTTTGACACAGATCATTGACCTTTATTTAGTCTGTTTTGACAGATCTCATTGACCCTTATTTAGTCTGTTTTGACATAGAATCATTGACCTTTATTTAGTCTGTTTTGACAGATCTCATTGACCTTTATTTAGTCTGTTTTGACATAGATCATTGACCTCTATTTAGTCTGTTTTGATTGATCTCATTGACCTTTATTTAGTCTGTTTTGACATAGATCATTGACCTTTATTTAGTCTGTTTTGACAGATCTCATTGACCTTTATTTAGTCTGTTTTGACAGATCTCATTGACCTTTATTTAGTCTGTTTTGACAGACATCGTTGGCCTTTATTTAGTCTGTTTTGATAGATCTCATTGACCTTTATTTAGTCTGTTTTGACATAGATCATTGACCTTTATTTAGTCTGCTTTGACAGATCTCATTGACCTTTTTTTCGTCTGTTTTGATAGATCTCATTGACCTTTATTTAGTCTGTTTTGACAGATCTCATTAAGCTTTATTTAGTCTGTTTTTGACAGATCTCATTGACCTTTATTTAGTCTGTTTTGATAGATCTCATTGACCTTTATTTAGTCTGTTTTGACATAGATCATTAACCTTTATTTAGTCTGTTTTGACAGATCTCATTGACCTTTATTTAGTCTGTTTTGACAGATCTCATTGACCTTTTTTTCGTCTGTTTTGAGAGATCTCATTGACTTTTATTTAGTGTGTTTTGACAGATCTCATTGACCTTTATTTAGTCTGTTTTGACAGATCTCATTAACCTTTATTTAGTCTGTTTTGACAGATCTCATTGACCTTTATTTAGTCTGTTTTGACAGATCTCATTAACCTTTATTTAGTCTGTTTTGACAGATTTCATTGGCCTTTATTTAGTCTGTTTTGACATAGATCATTGACCTTTATTTAGTCTGTTTTGACAGATCTCATTGACCTTTATTTAGTCTGTTTTGGCAGATCTCATTGACCTTTATGTAGTCTGTTTTGACAGATCTCATTGACCTTTATTTAGTCTGTTTTGACAGATCTCATTAACCTTTATTTAGTCTGTTTTGACAGATCTCATTAACCTTTATTTAGTCTGTTTTGACAGTTCTCATTGACCTTTATTTAGTCTGTTTTGACAGATCTCATTAACCTTTATTTAGTCTGTTTTGACAGATCTCATTAACCTTTATTTAGTCTGTTTTGATAGATCTCATTGACCTTTATTTAGTCTGTTTTGATAGATCTCATTGACCATTATTTAGTCTGTTTTGACAGATCTCATTGACCTTTATTTAGTCTGTTTTGACAGATCTCATTGACCTTTATTTAGTCTGTTTTGACATAGATCATTGATCTTTATTTAGTCTGTTTTGACAGATCTCATTAACCTTTATTTAGTCTGTTTTGATAGATCTCATTGACCTTTATTTAGTCTGTTTTGATAGATCTCATTGACCATTATTTAGTCTGTTTTGATAGATCTCATTGACCATTATTTAGTCTGTTTTGACAGATCTCATTGACCTTTATTTAGTCTGTTTTGATAGATCTCATTGACCTTTATTTAGTCTGTTTTGATAGATCTCATTGACCATTATTTAGTCTGTTTTGACAGATCTCATTGACCTTTATTTAGTCTGTTTTGATAGATCTCATTTACCTTTATTTCGTCTGTTTTGACATAGATCATTGATCTTTATTTAGTCTGTTTTGACAGATCTCATTAACCTTTATTTAGTCTGTTTTGACAGATCTCATTAACCTTTATTTAGTCTGTTTTGACAGATCTCATTGACCTTTATTTAGTCTGTTTTGATAGATCTCATTGACCTTTATTTAGTCTTTTTTGACAGATCTCATTGACCTTTATTTAGTCTGTTTTGACATAGATCATTGACCTTTATTTAGTCTGTTTTGACCGATCTCATTAACCTTTATTTAGTCTGTTTTGACAGATCTCATTAACCTTTATTTAGTCTGTTTTGACATAGATCATTGACCTTTATTTAGTCTGTTTTGATAGATCTCATTTACCTTTATTTCGTCTGTTTTGACATAGATCATTGACCTTTATTTAGTCTGTTTTGACAGATCTCATTGACTTTATTTAGTCTGTTTTGATAGATCTCATTGACCTTTATTTAGTCTGTTTTGATAGATCTCATTTACCTTTATTTCGTCTGTTTTGACATAGATCATTGACCTTTATTTAGTCTGTTTTGACAGATCTCATTAACCTTTATTTAGTCTGTTTTGACAGATCTCATTAACCTTTAATTTAGTCTGTTTTGAAAGATCTCATTGACCTTTATTTAGTCTGTTTTGATAGATCTTATTGTCCTTTATTTAGTCTGTTTTGACAGATCTCATTAACCTTTATTTAGTCTGTTATGACAGATCTCATTAACCTTTATTTAGTCTGTTTTGACAGATCTCATTAACCTTTATTAGTCTGTTTTGACAGATCTCATTAACCCTTATTTAGTCTGTTTTGACAGATCTCATTTACCTTTATTTCGTCTGTTTTGACATAGATCATTGACCTTTATTTAGTCTGTTTTGACAGATCTCATTAACCTTTATTTAGTCTGTTTTGACAGATCTCATTAACCTTTATTTAGTCTGTTTTGATAGATCTCATTTACCTTTATTTCGTCTGTTTTGACATAGATCATTGACCTTTATTTAGT
Organism: Pictodentalium vernedei; assembly: GCA_031216915.1. NCBI lineage: Eukaryota > Metazoa > Mollusca > Scaphopoda > Dentaliida > Dentaliidae > Pictodentalium > Pictodentalium vernedei. The sequence continues at coordinate 4,880,249 of CM062293.1, read as the reverse complement.
CTGTTTTGACAGATCTCATTAACCTTTATTTAGTCTGTTTTGACAGATCTCATTAACCTTTATTTAGTCTGTTTTGACAGATCTCATTAACCTTTATTTTAGTCTGTTTTGACAGATCTCATTAACCCTTATTTAGTCTGTTTTGACAGATCTCATTTACCTTTATTTCGTCTGTTTTGACATAGATCATTGACCTTTATTTAGTCTGTTTTGACAGATCTCATTAACCTTTATTTAGTCTGTTTTGACAGATCTCATTAACCTTTATTTAGTCTGTTTTGACAGATCTCATTGACCTTTATTTAGTCTGTTTTGATAGATCTCATTGACCTTTATTTAGTCTGTTTTGACAGATCTCATTGACCTTTATTTAGTCTGTTTTGACAGATCTCATTGACCTTTATTTAGTCTGTTTTGATAGATCTCATTTGACCTTTATTTAGTCTGTTTTGACAGATCTCATTGACCTTTATTTAGTCTGTTTTGACAGATCTCATTGACCTTTATTTAGTCTGTTTTGACAGATCTCATTCACCTTTATTTAGTCTGTTTTGACAGATCTCATTCACCTTTATTTAGTCTGTTTTGACAGATCTCATTGGCCTTTATTTAGTCTGTTTTGATAGATCTCATTGACCTTTACTTAGTCTGTTTTGATAGATCTCATTGACCTTTATTTAGTCAGTTTTGACTGATCTCATTGACCTTTATTTAGTCTGTTTTGACAGATCTCATTAACCTTTATTTAGTCTGTTTTGACATAGATCATTGGCCTTTATTTAGTCTGTTTTGATAGATCTCATTGACCTTTATTTAGTCTGTTTCAACAGATCTCATTGACCTTTATTTAGTCTGTTTTGACAGATCTCATTGACCTTTATTTAGTCTGTTTTGACAGATCTCATTCACCTTTATTTAGTCTGTTTTGACAGATCTCATTGGCCTTTATTTAGTCTGTTTTGATAGATCTCATTGACCTTTATTTAGTCTGTTTTGACAGATCTTATTGACCTTTATTTAGTCTGTTTTGACATAGATCATTGACCTTTATTTAGTCTGTTTTGATTGATCTCATTGACCTTTATTTAGTCTGTTTTGATAGATCTCATTGACCTTTATTTAGTCTGTTTTGACAGATCTCTTTGACTTTTATTTAGTCTCTTTTGGTAGATCTCATTAACCTTTATTTAGTCTGTTTTGATAGATCTCATTGGCCTTTATTTAGTCTGTTTTGATAGATCTCATTGACCTTTATTTAGTCTGTTTTGACATAGATCATTGACCTTTATTTAGTCTGTTTTGACAGATCTCATTGACCTTTATTTAGTCTGTTTTGATAGATCTCATTGACCTTTATTTAGTCTGTTTTGATAGATCTCATTGACCTTTATTTAGTCTGTTTTGACATAGATCATTGACCTTTATTTAGTCTGTTTTGACAGATCTCATTGGCCTTTATTTAGTCTGTTTTGATAGATCTCATTGACCTTTATTTAGTCTGTTTTGATAGATCTCATTGACCTTTATTTAGTCTGTTTTGACATAGATCATTGACCTTTATTTAGTCTGTTTTGACAGATCTCATTGACCTTTATTTAGTCTGTTTTGACATAGATCATTGGCCTTTATTTAGTCTGTTTTGACAGATCTCAATAATCTTTATTTAGTCTGTTTTGACAGATCTCATTAACCTTTATTTAGTCTGTTTTGACAGATCTCATTAACCTTTATTTAGTCTGTTTGATAGATCTCATTAACCTTTATTTAGTCTGTTTTGGTAGATCTCATTGACCTTTATTTAGTCTGTTTTGACAGATCTCATTGGTCTTTATTTAGTCTGTTTTGACATAGATCATTGCCCTTTATTTAGTCTGTTTTTGACAGATCTCATTAACCTTTATTTAGTCTGTTTTGACATAGATCATTGGCCTTTATTTAGTCTGTTTTGACATAGATCATTGACCTTTATTTAGTCTGTTTTGACAGATCTCATTGACCTTTATTTAGTCTGTTTTGACATAGATCATTGGCCTTTATTTAGTCTGTTTTGACATAGATCATTGACCTTTATTTAGTCTGTTTTGACAGATCTCTTTGACTTTTATTTAGTCTCTTTTGGTAGATCTCATTGACCTTTATTTAGTCTGTTTTGACAGATCTTATTAACCTTTATTTAGTCTGTTTTTGACATAGATCATTGGCCTTTATTTAGTCTGTTTTGACATAGATCATTGACCTTTATTTAGTCTGTTTTGACAGATCTCATTGACCTTTATTTAGTCTGTTTTGACTAGATCATTGACCTTTACTTAGTCTGTTTTGACATAGATCATTGACCTTTATTTAGTCTGTTTTGGTAGATCTCATTGACCTTTATTTAGTCTGTTTTGACAGATCTCATTGACATTTATTTAGTCTGTTTTGACATAGATCATTGACCTTTATTTAGTCTGTTTTGACAGATCTCTTTGACTTTTATTTAGTCTCTTTTGGTAGATCTCATTAACCTTTATTTAGTCTGTTTTGACAGATCTTATTGACCTTTATTTAGTCTGTTTTGACAGATCTCATTAACCTTTATTTAGTCTGTTTTCACAGATCTCATTGACCTTTATTTAGTCTGTTTTGACAGATCTCATTAACCTTTATTTAGTCTGTTTTGACATAGATCATTGACCTTTATTTAGTCTGTTTTGACAGATCTCATTGACCTTTATTTAGTCTGTTTTGACAGATCTCTTTGACTTTTATTTAGTCTGTTTTGACAGATCTCATTAACCTTTATTTAGTCTGTTTTGACAGATCTCATTAACCTTTATTTAGTCTGTTTTCACAGATCTCATTGACCTTTATTTAGTCTGTTTTGACAGATCTCATTAACCTTTATTTAGTCTGTTTTGACAGATCTCATTAACCTTTATTTAGTCTGTTTTGACAGATCTCATTGGTCTTTATTTAGTCTGTTTTGACAGATCTCATTAACCTTTATTTAGTCTGTTTTGATAGATCTCATTAACCTTTATTTAGTCTGTTTTGACAGATCTCATTGACTTTTATTTAGTCTCTTTTGGTAGATCTCATTGACCTTTATTTAGTCTGTTTTGACAGATCTTATTGACCTTTATTTAGTCTGTTTTGACAGATCTCATTAACCTTTATTTAGTCTGTTTTGACAGATCTCATTGGTCTTTATTTAGTCTGTTTTGACAGATCTCATTAACCTTTATTTAGTCTGTTTTGATAGATCTCATTAACCTTTATTTAGTCTGTTTTGGTAGATCTCATTGACCTTTATTTAGTCTGTTTTGACAGATTTCATTGGTCTATATTTAGTCTGTTTTGACATAGATCATTGGCCTTTATTTAGTCTGTTTTGACACAGATCATTGACCTTTATTTAGTCTGTTTTGACAGATCTCATTGACCTTTATTTAGTCTGTTTTGACATAGATGATTGACCTTTATTTAGTCTGTTTTGACATAGATCATTGACCTTTGTTTAGTCTGTTTTGACATAGATCATTGACCTTTATTTAGTCTGTTTTGACATAGATCATTGGCCTTTAATTAGTCTGTTTTGACATAGATCATTGACAGTTATTTAGTCTGTTTTGACATAGATGATTGACCTTTATTTAGTCGGTTTTGACACAGATCATTGACCTTTATTTAGTCTGTTTTGACAGATCTCATTGACCTTTATTTAGTCTGTTTTGACATAGATCATTGACCTTTATTTAGTCTGTTTTGATAGATCTCATTGACCTTTATTTAGTCTGTTTTGACATAGATCATTGACCTTTATTTAGTCTGTTTTGACAGATCTCATTGACGTTTATTTAGTCTGTTTTGACAGACATCGTTGGCCTTTATTTAGTCTGTTTTGATAGATCTCATTGACCTTTATTTAGTCTGTTTTGACATAGATCATTGACCTTTATTTAGTCTGCTTTGACAAATCTCATTGACCTTTTTTTCGTCTGTTTTGATAGATCTCATTGACCTTTATTTAGTCTGTTTTGACAGATCTCATTAACCTTTATTTAGTCTGTTTTGACAGATCTAATTGACCTTTATTTAGTCTGTTTTGATAGATCTCATTGACCTTTATTTAGTCTGTTTTGACATAGATCATTAACCTTTATTTAGTCTGTTTTGACAGATCTCATTGACCTTTATTTAGTCTGTTTTGACAGATCTCATTGACCTTTTTTTCGTCTGTTTTGAGAGATCTCGTTGACCTTTATTTAGTCTGTTTTGACAGATCTCATTGACCTTTATTTAGTCTGTTTTGACAGATCTCATTAACCTTTATTTAGTGTGTTTTGACAGATCTCATTGACCTTTATTTAGTCTGTTTTGACAGATCTCATTAACCTTTATTTAGTCTGTTTTGACAGATTTCATTGGCCTTTATTTAGTCTGTTTTGACAGATCTCATTGACCTTTATTTAATCTGTTTTGACAGATCTCATTGACCTTTATTTAGTCCGTTTTGACAGATCTCATTGACCTTTATTTAGTCTGTTTTGACAGATCTCATTGACCTTTATTTAGTCTGTTTTGACAGATCTCATTAACCTTTATTTAGTCTGTTTTGACAGATCTCATTAACCTTTATTTAGTCTGTTTTGACAGATCTTATTGACCTTTATTAGTCTGTTTTGACAGATCTCATTAACCTTTATTTAGTCTGTTTTGACAGATCTCATTAACCTTTATTTAGTCTGTTTTGATAGATCTCATTGACCTTTATTTAGTCTGTTTTGATAGATCTCATTGACCTTTATTTAGTCTGTTTTGACAGATCTCATTGACCTTTATTTAGTCTGTTTTGACAGATCTCATTAACCTTTATTTAGTCTGTTTTGATAGATCTCATTGACCTTTATTTAGTCTCTTTTGGTAGATCTCATTAACCTTTATTTAGTCTGTTTTGATAGATCTCATTGGCCTTTATTTAGTCTGTTTTGATAGATCTCATTGACCTTTATTTAGTCTGTTTTGACATAGATCATTGACCTTTATTTAGTCTGTTTTGACAGATCTCATTGACCTTTATTTAGTCTGTTTTGATAGATCTCATTGACCTTTATTTAGTCTGTTTTGATAGATCTCATTGACCTTTATTTAGTCTGTTTTGACATAGATCATTGACCTTTATTTAGTCTGTTTTGACAGATCTCATTGGCCTTTATTTAGTCTGTTTTGATAGATCTCATTGACCTTTATTTAGTCTGTTTTGATAGATCTCATTGACCTTTATTTAGTCTGTTTTGACATAGATCATTGACCTTTATTTAGTCTGTTTTGACAGATCTCATTGACCTTTATTTAGTCTGTTTTGACATAGATCATTGGCCTTTATTTAGTCTGTTTTGACAGATCTCAATAACCTTTATTTAGTCTGTTTTGACAGATCTCATTAACCTTTATTTAGTCTGTTTTGACAGATCTCATTAACCTTTATTTAGTCTGTTTTGATAGATCTCATTAACCTTTATTTAGTCTGTTTTGGTAGATCTCATTGACCTTTATTTAGTCTGTTTTGACAGATCTCATTGGTCTTTATTTAGTCTGTTTTGACATAGATCATTGCCCTTTATTTAGTCTGTTTTGACAGATCTCATTAACCTTTATTTAGTCTGTTTTGACATAGATCATTGGCCTTTATTTAGTCTGTTTTGACATAGATCATTGACCTTTATTTAGTCTGTTTTGACAGATCTCATTGACCTTTATTTAGTCTGTTTTGACATAGATCATTGGCCTTTATTTAGTCTGTTTTGACATAGATCATTGACCTTTATTTAGTCTGTTTTGACAGATCTCTTTGACTTTTATTTAGTCTCTTTTGGTAGATCTCATTGACCTTTATTTAGTCTGTTTTGACAGATCTTATTAACCTTTATTTAGTCTGTTTTGACATAGATCATTGGCCTTTATTTAGTCTGTTTTGACATAGATCATTGACCTTTATTTAGTCTGTTTTGACAGATCTCATTGACCTTTATTTAGTCTGTTTTGACATAGATCATTGACCTTTACTTAGTCTGTTTTGACATAGATCATTGACCTTTATTTAGTCTGTTTTGGTAGATCTCATTGACCTTTATTTAGTCTGTTTTGACAGATCTCATTGACATTTATTTAGTCTGTTTTGACATAGATCATTGACCTTTATTTAGTCTGTTTTGACAGATCTCTTTGACTTTTATTTAGTCTCTTTTGGTAGATCTCATTAACCTTTATTTAGTCTGTTTTGACAGATCTTATTGACCTTTATTTAGTCTGTTTTGACAGATCTCATTAACCTTTATTTAGTCTGTTTTCACAGATCTCATTGACCTTTATTTAGTCTGTTTTGACAGATCTCATTAACCTTTATTTAGTCTGTTTTGACATAGATCATTGACCTTTATTTAGTCTGTTTTGACAGATCTCATTGACCTTTATTTAGTCTGTTTTGACAGATCTCTTTGACTTTTATTTAGTCTGTTTTGACAGATCTCATTAACCTTTATTTAGTCTGTTTTGACAGATCTCATTAACCTTTATTTAGTCTGTTTTCACAGATCTCATTGACCTTTATTTAGTCTGTTTTGACAGATCTCATTAACCTTTATTTAGTCTGTTTTGACAGATCTCATTAACCTTTATTTAGTCTGTTTTGACAGATCTCTTTGACTTTTATTTAGTCTCTTTTGGTAGATCTCATTGACCTTTATTTAGTCTGTTTTGACAGATCTTATTAACCTTTATTTAGTCTGTTTTGACATAGATCATTGGCCTTTATTTAGTCTGTTTTGACATAGATCATTGACCTTTATTTAGTCTGTTTTGACAGATCTCATTGACCTTTATTTAGTCTGTTTTGACATAGATCATTGACCTTTACTTAGTCTGTTTTGACATAGATCATTGACCTTTATTTAGTCTGTTTTGGTAGATCTCATTGACCTTTATTTAGTCTGTTTTGACAGATCTCATTGACATTTATTTAGTCTGTTTTGACATAGATCATTGACCTTTATTTAGTCTGTTTTGACAGATCTCTTTGACTTTTATTTAGTCTCTTTTGGTAGATCTCATTAACCTTTATTTAGTCTGTTTTGACAGATCTTATTGACCTTTATTTAGTCTGTTTTGACAGATCTCATTAACCTTTATTTAGTCTGTTTTCACAGATCTCATTGACCTTTATTTAGTCTGTTTTGACAGATCTCATTAACCTTTATTTAGTCTGTTTTGACATAGATCATTGACCTTTATTTAGTCTGTTTTGACAGATCTCATTGACCTTTATTTAGTCTGTTTTGACAGATCTCTTTGACTTTTATTTAGTCTGTTTTGACAGATCTCATTAACCTTTATTTAGTCTGTTTTGACAGATCTCATTAACCTTTATTTAGTCTGTTTTCACAGATCTCATTGACCTTTATTTAGTCTGTTTTGACAGATCTCATTAACCTTTATTTAGTCTGTTTTGACAGATCTCATTAACCTTTATTTAGTCTGTTTTGACAGATCTCATTGGTCTTTATTTAGTCTGTTTTGACAGATCTCATTAACCTTTATTTAGTCTGTTTTGATAGATCTCATTAACCTTTATTTAGTCTGTTTTGACAGATCTCATTGACTTTTATTTAGTCTCTTTTGGTAGATCTCATTGACCTTTATTTAGTCTGTTTTGACAGATCTTATTGACCCTTTATTTAGTCTGTTTTGACAGATCTCATTAACCTTTATTTAGTCTGTTTTGACAGATCTCATTGGTCTTTATTTAGTCTGTTTTGACAGATCTCATTAACCTTTATTTAGTCTGTTTTGATAGATCTCATTAACCTTTATTTAGTCTGTTTTGGTAGATCTCATTGACCTTTATTTAGTCTGTTTTGACAGATTTCATTGGTCTATATTTAGTCTGTTTTGACATAGATCATTGGCCTTTATTTAGTCTGTTTTGACACAGATCATTGACCTTTATTTAGTCTGTTTTGACAGATCTCATTGACCTTTATTTAGTCTGTTTTGACATTGATGATTGACCTTTATTTAGTCTGTTTTGACATAGATCATTGACCTTTGTTTAGTCTGTTTTGACATAGATCATTGACCTTTTAGTCTGTTTTGACATAGATCATTGGCCTTTAATTAGTCTGTTTTGACATAGATCATTGACAGTTATTTAGTCTGTTTTGACATAGATGATTGACCTTTATTTAGTCGGTTTTGACACAGATCATTGACCTTTATTTAGTCTGTTTTGACAGATCTCATTGACCTTTATTTAGTCTGTTTTGACATAGATCATTGACCTTTATTTAGTCTGTTTTGATAGATCTCATTGACCTTTATTTAGTCTGTTTTGACATAGATCATTGACCTTTATTTAGTCTGTTTTGACAGATCTCATTGACGTTTATTTAGTCTGTTTTGACAGACATCGTTGGCCTTTATTTAGTCTGTTTTGATAGATCTCATTGACCTTTATTTAGTCTGTTTTGACATAGATCATTGACCTTTATTTAGTCTGCTTTGACAAATCTCATTGACCTTTTTTTCGTCTGTTTTGATAGATCTCATTGACCTTTATTTAGTCTGTTTTGACAGATCTCATTAACCTTTATTTAGTCTGTTTTGACAGATCTAATTGACCTTTATTTAGTCTGTTTTGATAGATCTCATTGACCTTTATTTAGTCTGTTTTGACATAGATCATTAACCTTTATTTAGTCTGTTTTGACAGATCTCATTGACCTTTATTTAGTCTGTTTTGACAGATCTCATTGACCTTTTTTTCGTCTGTTTTGAGAGATCTCGTTGACCTTTATTTAGTCTGTTTTGACAGATCTCATTGACCTTTATTTAGTCTGTTTTGACAGATCTCATTAACCTTTATTTAGTGTGTTTTGACAGATCTCATTGACCTTTATTTAGTCTGTTTTGACAGATCTCATTAACCTTTATTTAGTCTGTTTTGACAGATTTCATTGGCCTTTATTTAGTCTGTTTTGACAGATCTCATTGACCTTTATTTAATCTGTTTTGACAGATCTCATTGACCTTTATTTAGTCCGTTTTGACAGATCTCATTGACCTTTATTTAGTCTGTTTTGACAGATCTCATTGACCTTTATTTAGTCTGTTTTGACAGATCTCATTAACCTTTATTTAGTCTGTTTTGACAGATCTCATTAACCTTTATTTAGTCTGTTTTGACAGATCTTATTGACCTTTATTAGTCTGTTTTGACAGATCTCATTAACCTTTATTTAGTCTGTTTTGACAGATCTCATTAACCTTTATTTAGTCTGTTTTGATAGATCTCATTGACCTTTATTTAGTCTGTTTTGATAGATCCCATTGACCTTTATTTAGTCTGTTTTGACAGATCTCATTGACCTTTATTTAGTCTGTTTTGACAGATCTCATTAACCTTTATTTAGTCTGTTTTGATAGATCTCATTGACCTTTATTTAGTCTCTTTTGGTAGATCTCATTAACCTTTATTTAGTCTGTTTTGATAGATCTCATTGGCCTTTATTTAGTCTGTTTTGATAGATCTCATTGACCTTTATTTAGTCTGTTTTGACATAGATCATTGACCTTTATTTAGTCTGTTTTGACAGATCTCATTGACCTTTATTTAGTCTGTTTTGATAGATCTCATTGACCTTTATTTAGTCTGTTTTGATAGATCTCATTGACCTTTATTTAGTCTGTTTTGACATAGATCATTGACCTTTATTTAGTCTGTTTTGACAGATCTCATTGGCCTTTATTTAGTCTGTTTTGATAGATCTCATTGACCTTTATTTAGTCTGTTTTGATAGATCTCATTGACCTTTATTTAGTCTGTTTTGACATAGATCATTGACCTTTATTTAGTCTGTTTTGACAGATCTCATTGACCTTTATTTAGTCTGTTTTGACATAGATCATTGGCCTTTATTTAGTCTGTTTTGACAGATCTCAATAACCTTTATTTAGTCTGTTTTGACAGATCTCATTAACCTTTATTTAGTCTGTTTTGACAGATCTCATTAACCTTTATTTAGTCTGTTTTGATAGATCTCATTAACCTTTATTTAGTCTGTTTTGGTAGATCTCATTGACCTTTATTTAGTCTGTTTTGACAGATCTCATTGGTCTTTATTTAGTCTGTTTTGACATAGATCATTGCCCTTTATTTAGTCTGTTTTGACAGATCTCATTAACCTTTATTTAGTCTGTTTTGACATAGATCATTGGCCTTTATTTAGTCTGTTTTGACATAGATCATTGACCTTTATTTAGTCTGTTTTGACAGATCTCATTGACCTTTATTTAGTCTGTTTTGACATAGATCATTGGCCTTTATTTAGTCTGTTTTGACATAGATCATTGACCTTTATTTAGTCTGTTTTGACAGATCTCTTTGACTTTTATTTAGTCTCTTTGGTAGATCTCATTGACCTTTATTTAGTCTGTTTTGACAGATCTTATTAACCTTTATTTAGTCTGTTTTGACATAGATCATTGGCCTTTATTTAGTCTGTTTTGACATAGATCATTGACCTTTATTTAGTCTGTTTTGACAGATCTCATTGACCTTTATTTAGTCTGTTTTGACATAGATCATTGACCTTTACTTAGTCTGTTTTGACATAGATCATTGACCTTTATTTAGTCTGTTTTGGTAGATCTCATTGACCTTTATTTAGTCTGTTTTGACAGATCTCATTGACATTTATTTAGTCTGTTTTGACATAGATCATTGACCTTTATTTAGTCTGTTTTGACAGATCTCTTTGACTTTTATTTAGTCTCTTTTGGTAGATCTCATTAACCTTTATTTAGTCTGTTTTGACAGATCTTATTGACCTTTATTTAGTCTGTTTTGACAGATCTCATTAACCTTTATTTAGTCTGTTTTCACAGATCTCATTGACCTTTATTTAGTCTGTTTTGACAGATCTCATTAACCTTTATTTAGTCTGTTTTGACATAGATCATTGACCTTTATTTAGTCTGTTTTGACAGATCTCATTGACCTTTATTTAGTCTGTTTTGACAGATCTCTTTGACTTTTATTTAGTCTGTTTTGACAGATCTCATTAACCTTTATTTAGTCTGTTTTGACAGATCTCATTAACCTTTATTTAGTCTGTTTTCACAGATCTCATTGACCTTTATTTAGTCTGTTTTGACAGATCTCATTAACCTTTATTTAGTCTGTTTTGACAGATCTCATTAACCTTTATTTAGTCTGTTTTGACAGATCTCATTGGTCTTTATTTAGTCTGTTTTGACAGATCTCATTAACCTTTATTTAGTCTGTTTTGATAGATCTCATTAACCTTTATTTAGTCTGTTTTGACAGATCTCATTGACTTTTATTTAGTCTCTTTTGGTAGATCTCATTGACCTTTATTTAGTCTGTTTTGACAGATCTTATTGACCTTTATTTAGTCTGTTTTGACAGATCTCATTAACCTTTATTTAGTCTGTTTTGACAGATCTCATTGGTCTTTATTTAGTCTGTTTTGACAGATCTCATTAACCTTTATTTAGTCTGTTTTGATAGATCTCATTAACCTTTATTTAGTCTGTTTTGGTAGATCTCATTGACCTTTATTTAGTCTGTTTTGACAGATTTCATTGGTCTATATTTAGTCTGTTTTGACATAGATCATTGGCCTTTATTTAGTCTGTTTTGACACAGATCATTGACCTTTATTTAGTCTGTTTTGACAGATCTCATTGACCTTTATTTAGTCTGTTTTGACATAGATGATTGACCTTTATTTAGTCTGTTTTGACATAGATCATTGACCTTTGTTTAGTCTGTTTTGACATAGATCATTGACCTTTATTTAGTCTGTTTTGACATAGATCATTGGCCTTTAATTAGTCTGTTTTGACATAGATCATTGACAGTTATTTAGTCTGTTTTGACATAGATGATTGACCTTTATTTAGTCGGTTTTGACACAGATCATTGACCTTTATTTAGTCTGTTTTGACAGATCTCATTGACCTTTA